>JAQQAC010002172.1:64745828-64815192 GCA_029783875.1 Phataginus tricuspis | reverse complement strand
TTACGATTAGCAGACGTAAGGTGGGGGTGCACGGGGAGGGATGTACAATTCAGAGAAGACAAGTAGTGATCCTATAGCATCTCACTATGCTGATGGACAGTGAGTGAAATGGGGTTGGTGGGGGGCACCTGATGAAGGGGGTAGTTTAATCACCATAATACTGCACATGTAATTGTAGGTTAATGATACCAAAATAAATTGAAAAAAAAAAAAAAAAAGAAGATAGACAGTTATTGAAAAGGCAGGTCATGCTCCTAGAAGATTCCTTAGTGGTGAGGGGGAAGATGGCAGGAAAAGCCGTGGTGCAGGAGGCCATTGGGGAGGGGGAGGAAAGAGTATTGCCTTCAGCCCTGGAAATGGTGGAGGAGGAGCCGTTGTTGGAGGAGCCCAGGGGAGATGAGGGGGAGGCAGGGCCATTGGCGGATCTGCTATGAAGGCCACTACCAGAGGTATCATCTTCTCCTGTTTTAATGGCCCGCCCAGTTGTAATTAAGAACATAAAAACCAAACAATTGCGGGCCCCTGAGGGGGAAGAGCCGCCCCCTCCCAGGTTGTGGAGCACTCCATGCTCTGCCCCTATATCTAGGAGCTGGTGGACATGAGCGTCTGGTATAGGCAGAGGCCATCCAAATCACTGCCTACATTGCTTTTGCGTCTCTGGGATATGGGGGTGGAAAACATCGTTGTGTTGGGTACTGAGATAAGTAGAATGGCTTCCCTGAAGACTCACCCTTCCCTCCGGCAGCGGTTGCAAAATGCCCGTCATGCCTCAGGGAATAAGACACTCCTGGAATGGCTGACAGCTGCCATCAGGATAGTTTGGCCTAATCAGGGTGACTTGCTATATTTTCCCAGTAGTTGGAAAACATCTATAATGTGGACCCCCAGGGCCCTCATGAGGAGGTGTTCACTATAGGAATGAAAAATCTGGTGCTGCATACAGCTTTTGGGTTCCTAGTGACTACTCTTGCCCCAAACTAGGGCAACCCATAAGAGAGGCTACTTGTACTTTAGCAGATCTGGGGGAGGTTGAAACAATAAGGGCATGGAGGGACGTACAGGCTATGACTGAAAGGAGAAGTGCAAAAGGCCCTGTGAAGGTCTCGAGGACCCAGATGTGGGTTGATTTGATAAAGGCTGGGGTAGTGAAAGAAAAACTCGATGCGCAGCCCAATAGAATATTGTTAGAACTGTGGCACCAATTAAAACCAGAGCAGCAGTTCCAGCCACTGAGGTCCAGGACATGGAAACCAGAGTCAAGGCCTCATGCCCAGCCTGTGTCCGTGCAAAACTTCATGGGAGACAGTACTCAGGATTTGCCTGAGCCCTCAGCCCCACAGGATGATTGGGCATCGCGGTTTGACTGAGGGGGGGGTCAAAGTCCCCACCTTGGGGGACATGGTGGGGACCAGAGGCCACATGTAGAATTAGCAATTCATTGGTCCCCTGTGAATATACGTGTCCTGGCGCTGGTGGACACAGGAGCTAAGTGTTCTCTAATTCATGGCAACCCTGAGCATTTTCCTGGGACCCCTGCTGTGATAGAAGGCTATGGGGTAAGGCAATTAAGAGTAAAGAAAGCCTTAATCTCACTGGGGATAGGGCGTTTACCCCCAAAGGAGTATACTGTGTACATTTCTTTCATCCCTGAATATATTCTGGGGGTAGATATCCTGCAGGGCCTGTGGTTACAAACCACTGCAGGTGAATTCAGACTGAGGGTACGTGTGGTAAAGGCAGTTCTGAGGGCACATGCTAAGCCCCCACCTGTAGCTCTGCCTGTACCTCAGTGGGTGACAAATACTAAGCAGTATAAATTGCCTAGGGGGCCACAAGGAAATTGGAGAAACTCTACAGGACATGGAGAGGGTGGGCCTCATAAAGCCCACTCATAGTCCTTTTAATTCCCCAGTGTGGCCAGTGAGAAAGCCAGACGGCCCCTGGCGTATGACTATAGACTACAGGGAATTGAATAAAGTCACACCCCCTTTGCATGCTGCTGTCCCCTCTATAGCAGACATTCTGGACACCCTCAGCCATGAACTGGGAACATATCATTATGTAGCAGACCTTGCTAATGCTTTCTTCTCTATTGACATAGCACAGGGAAGCCAGGAACAGTTTGCCTTCATGTGGGAAGGCCGGCAGTGGACATTCACTGTCCTTCCACAGGGATATCTCCACAGTCCCACCATCTGTCATGGACTTGTAGCCCAGGACTTGGCCACATGGAGGAAACTGCAAACAGTGCAGTTGTATTGCTACAGTGATGATATGCTCACATCTGATTCTCTTTTAGACTTAGAAGGGGCAGATAAGCAAACCACCAAGAAGGGCCTGGAGCATCTCTTTGCAGCCCATGGCCAGCCATAGATGATTGAGAGCAATCAAGGCACCCTCTTTACTAGACATGCGTTAGAAGAATGGGTGCAGCAATTAGGAATAAAGTGGAAATTTCACATACCATATAATCCTACCGGGGCAGAATGATAGAGAGGTACAACGGTTTGTTGTAATTTGGCCTGCAGTCGGACAGCAATAGTCTACGGAGTTGGTCAGTTCGCCTATGGATGGTGTTGAGGCATTTGAATGAGAAGTCATGTAAGGAGCTTTGAGCCGTGTGGATATGCTCACATACCTTGCTGCCTCTTCTATACAGTTGTATGTCCAAACCAAAGAAGAGCTATTGAAGCCAGGATATGGCTAGCAGAACAACACCCTGCTGCCAGCCCCTACTGCATTAAGCCCTGGAAACACTGTTGAATGGAACTGGCCCTGGACATTTCAACTCATGGTTCAGCGATGGCTGGCCCTTCTGGCACCTTGGGGGAAAGGTCTGGAAGCTGGGCTCGTGTGTATTCCTAGAGTAACAGCTGAATAGCCCCCAAAGGTCATGGTAGTGTACCCAAAATGTCCAGGAGGTAAGAGCATCTTGCAGGGAAGTTTTGTTTTATCTTTATGGCCAGTGCATGTACCTCCCATAGCCTGATATATTGACCCACAGGGAGTGGAATGAAAGTCTGGTATACTAGACCAGGACGAGATCCCATTCCTGCCACTGTTTTATCACAAGACCACTCTATTGCCTGTATCCTACCTGATGGACAAGATTTACCTATGCTGGTGTCATTAAAACATGTATCTTATCGCTCTTAAGGTTATTTTCTCCTACAGTCCTTGTGGCTTAAGTGTGCCCCTGTGTGATGATTGCTCTGAACCCTCAGCTACGGCTTGCCTATGGAATGGACGAGCTATGGACTTAATCTGCACAAGATTTTGAACCTAGCTGAATCTTCTGGCTTGAGGATTGTCATAATTTTATTGCTGTTGCTATTGTTATGTCATCAGTCTGGTGACAATGTTCCAGTTTTCTTGTCCAGGGACCATTGCAGAAGGGGAATGAATAGATTGTAAGGCGAGATTTCTGGAGGGGTGGCTTGTGGGTAAAATTGTAACATTTCCAGGATGTCTCACCTGGCTTTAGGGCATTTGCATATCCTCAGGGGTGGAGAGAATTCATCTCCATATCAATGGGTAATTACCTGGACAACCTAGGGTGTGTCTGAACTTAGAATTTAAAGGGAGGGGCTGGCTTGCTTGCTTGCTTGTTTCTTCAGGAGCAGAGGAGAGACAGGGCACTGGACTGCAGTTACTAAGCAATAAATGGGTTTTAAACTTTATTTCTCCCTTTGACTGCTTTTGGTTTTTAGAGGTATTTTTCCCTGGGATTTCCTCTCCCCAGACTTACACAAACATTAAGCTCTAGAGTCATTCTTCAGTGAGCTCAGTTAATATTCCCCAGATAAAGAAGAGTAGCATATGTTTTTATTATGCTAATCATTTGTAATCGTGCCTAAGATTCACTTTAGCATGTTAAAAGGCCCAGGCCTATATGTATTTTTCCTCCTTCAGACCTGATGAGGTGATTTGCAATCTGGGCAATTAATAATGGGAAGTAAGCCCATCCATAAACAACATAGTAAAAGGCAGGAAGGATTCCACCTTAAAGATATAAGATTGCAAATGGAAATTCATCCCATGCTCTTGGCTAGGAAGAATAAATATTGTCAAAATGGCAATACTACCTAAAGCAATCTACAGATTCAACGCAATCCCTATCAAAATACCAACAGCTTTCTTCAATGAACTGGAACAAATAATTCTAAAATTCATATGGTACCACAAAAGACCCCGAACAGCCAAAGCAATCCTGAGAAGAAGGAATAAAACAGGGGTAATTACGCTCCCTGACTTCAAGCTCTACTACAAAGCTACAGTAATCAAGACAATTTGGTATTGGCAGAAAAACAGACCCACAGATCAGTGGAACAGAATAGAAAATCCAAACATTAACCCAAACATATGCAGTCAATTAATATTTTGATAAGGAAGCCTTGGATATACAATGAGGAGATGACAGCCTCTTCAGCAGCTGGTGTTGGTAAAACTGGACAGCTATATGTAAGAGAATGAAACTGGACTAATGTTTAGCCCCATACACAAAGGTAAACTCAAGGTGGATCAAAGACCTGAATGTAAGTCATGAAACTGTAAAACTCTTAGAAAAAAACATAGGCAAAAATCTCTTGGACATAAACATGAGCGACTTCTTCATGAACATATCTCCCTGGGCAAGGGAAACAAAAGCAAAAATGAACAACTGGGACTATATCAAGCTGAAAAGCTCCTGTACAGCAAAGGACACCATCAGTAGAACAAAAAGACATCCTACAGTATGGGAGAATATATTCATAAATGATGTATCTGAGAAGGGGTTGACATCTAAAATAAATAAAGAACTCATGCACCTCAACAAACAAAAAGCAAATAATCTAAGAAATGGGCAGAGGACATGAATAGACACTTCTCTAAAGAAGAAATTCAGATGGCCAACAGGCACATGAAAAGATGCTCCACATTGCTAATCATCAGAGAAATGCAACTTAAAACCACAATGAGATATCACCTCACACCAGTAAGGATGGCCAACATCCAAAACACAAACAACAACAAATGTTGGTGAGGATGTGGAGAAAAGGGAACCCTCCTACACTGCTGATGGGAATGCAAATTAGTTCAACCATTGTGGAAAGCAGTATGGAGGTTCCTCAAAAAACTCCAAATAGAAATACCATTTGACCCAGGAATCCCACTCCTAGGAATTTACCTTAAGAATGCAGCAGCCCAGTTTCAAAAAGACAGATGCACCCCTATGTTTATCACAGCACTATTTACAATAGCCAAGAAATGGAAGCAACCTAAGTGTCCAACAGTAGATGAATGGATAAAGAAGATATGGTACATACAAACAATGGAATATTATTCAACCATAAGAAGAAAACAAATCCTACTATTTGCAACAACATGGATGGAGCTAGAAGGTATTATGCTCAGTGAAATAAGCCAAGCCGAAAAAGACAAGTATCAAATGATTTCACTCATAAGTGGAGCATAAGAGCAAAGAAAAAAACTGAAAGAAAAAAACAACAGCAGACTCACAGAACCCAAGAATGGACTAATAGTTACCAAAGGGGAAGGGACTGGGGAGGATGGGCGGGAAGGGAGGGACAAGGGGGAAAAGGGGGCATTACAATTAGCAGACGTAATGTTGGGGGGGCACGGGGAGGGCTGTACAACTCAGAGAAGACAAGTAGTGGCTCTACAGCATCTCACTACGCTGATGGACAGTGACTGTAATGAGGTTGGTGGGGGGACCTGATGAAGTGGGTAGTTTAATAACCATAATGTTGTCCATGTAATTGTAGATTAATGATACCAAAAAAAAAAAAGATGTAAGATTGCTGATACCCAGGAAGTTAAGAAGATTCTTAATCTTTAGCAAACAATACGTCAGCCCACCTTGGGGGCTGAGCAGGCGGCCTTGTTTGATATGCTCCCAGACCAAGATGCCTGTCATCTCAGGGAGAAATCAGAACAGGAAGTTCCTTATGTTAGTTTTAAATATTCAGAGACCACTTAACCAATTCACACCCCTAAGCCCTTCATCACATTCCAAAAAATTCTGAATTGCCTATAAAACCCCTAGACAACACACAACTACGGGCTCTTTTGTCCCCTCCTGGCGTGAGTCTGGAGCTCTGTCCTCTCACTAAAAGCCTCTCCGTGGCTCAAACCTTGAGTGTTTGCTAAGTTCATTCTTCAACACCGCAAACAAGAACCCTGGCATCAATAGTAGTGGTAATTTTGCAGCGTGTGTTACATTTTTAAAAACAAATACAGTTTTTGTTATTTTAGGAATCTGGGTGGTACATTTGCTTAGTCCATCACCTTGATCTCAAAATTTTGGAGCAAGAAAAATGTAGCTCCTCTCTGTCAAATAATATGAATTCTTGAGGTAAAATAATAAAAATTTTAAAAATAGATATTATATAAATGTCTAGTCTGTGACAGGCACTTCATGTTACTAATTGTATTTACTTAAAAACTTGAAAGGCAAGTGCTGCCATCCCAGTTGTGCAGAAGAGTACATGTAGGTGAGAAACATCCAGCGGCTGGAGCCTGACCCACCCCTGACCTGCTTACTGGCAGATGAAGTGGAGCCAAAGCAGACAAATAATGCCCCAGAGGCACAGCTCCTGTGTTATTGCTTCAAGGCTGGAAGTTACATAATCTCATTGACATTACTATGTAATAGACGTTTTGTTTTGTTTTGTTAACAACACTGCCTCTGAGCCCCGGGGGTGGGAGTCGGGTGCAGGGTGCAGAGATGAGGGGTGATGTCCCCGACCCCAGGAAGACGGTCCTGCACAGCAGCAGAGCTCCCCACCACCCCAGAAGGCTCTTGTGGTATCACACAGGCTAACAGATAAAAAACAGTCCATGAAAACCAGTTCTTCCAACAAGCTCCACTTCCGTGCTTCTAACTTGGCCTATCCTCTGGGCTGCTCTCCACTTTTCCTGTGATTTAGAAACAATATTTCCCTTGGTAACCATTTTCCCTGGTTACTCTCTTGGCTGATTTTTCTGCATAAAGAACTGAAAGGCATTTGTCCCCAAGGGAAGCAGTTATTTTAGATTTTATTAAGAAGTCAGTTAACAGTTTTCAACATTCCGTACTTTCTTTGTTTTAAAGAAAGCTCTGGTTTTGTTTCATTTTCAGCTGGAGACTTAGATGACACCAAGCAAAGCCTACTTAGTTTAGACTTCAAGGTAAAAAAGTTTTAAATTTTAAGTTTCTATTAAAGCATGTGGAATGGTTTTAATATTTGGGTGTTTTATGTTACAAATATGTTTAACACTTGAGGAAAATTAGCTCTTACTAATAGATTTTAAAAGTTTAAAGTGCTATTATTCTGTTTACTTGTTTTTTTGTCAGGATGAATACTTCCCAAATATTTTAAACTTTATGGAATTAGGATTAAGTATATTATTATATGTTTAAATAGAGTTACATGCTCAGTTGAAGTATTAGTTGGTTTGAATATTTAATTCTCTATTTTTAAGTCCTAAAAGAACACAAAAGATTAATTAAAAATGTTTTCCATTTTAAGCCTGTTGAGTGAAAGGGATAACAGACATCTTGTGGTTTTATGTAAAAATTAAAAATTCTAAATTTAACATTTTGAAAGCTTATTAAAATAGCTGATGAAAAACATTAAATGGAGAAGAACAATTAAGTTAGCCAAAATTTACAGATTATATTTAATGTTTGGATAAACACAGTAAGTGCTAGAAAGAAAAATTTACTTGATTAAAATGTTATCTACTGTGATTAGAGTACCATAAAATTTTATCTCTAGGAACATATTCACTTTTCTGAAAAATTGCTTCTTGAAGTAAATATTAAATGCAATGCACAATTCTATAAATTGCTGAAAACAACGAAGACCAAATCAGTATTGAGAGACCATTTTATAAAAATGATCTAAAATTTTTAATGAGACTGTTTAGATTCTGATTTTGTTAAAATTAAGATGGAAATTTATTTCTATACATATCTATTCAGATTTTTGGATAAGCGAAAGTGAACCAATTTGTTGGGGGTGAGGTGGGGGGCGGGGGGAAGATAAAGACCAAGGAAGATGATTTCCAGGATAGGGACCTTGGGAGAGGGGTGAACTCAGCAATGTCCTGCAGAGTAAGTGCCAACAGGAGGACTGGGGACAGCAGGCTGCCTGAGACCCTCACAGGAGTTTATCCCTGGAGCCCACAGGCCCTGGCCTGACTGCTCCTAATTCCTGTCCATCATAGCAAGGAAAGTCTGCACATACAACTGTCAGAGCAAGGCCACTTGCAGGTGCATGTCTTGTGCAAAGTGTAGCACTTAGGCCCTCACCAGAGAGCTTCCCTGACCAGCCACCCCACAGACTCACCTTCCACCACCTCACTTGCTGCCATTACCACTCCTTCCTGACAGATTAGCTTGCTCTCAAACTGACCTTTACAGTTTCTGCTGCCAATCAGCCAAAGGACCTGCTTTTTCCTTACATTTGGCATGCTTGTTTTTCTCAAACTAGATTACAAAAAGTTGTTCTAAAATAGTTTCATTTCAATGACCTACAATAAAGGTTTTGAAATTACTGCAGTAATTAACAAAAGTCCACATGCTAAGGTTATCTGATGAAGATACCCCAGATGCTGCTGTTTGTTCAGCTAAGGTTAAGTGGTGGCAACTCAGAATATGATCCCAGTGAGACCTGCCTGGAGGGCGACTCTGGAGGATGAAGTCATAGAAAGAGCTCTGAGACACAAGAGGGCCAACTGAGCAGACACCACAGCCTTTGTCCTCTCACCGAATCCCCAGAAATTAATAGACGATCCATTATAAGCAAATACATATGTGAATCTATGGCAGCACCAGAAAATAAGGGGGACTCTGGTGAGACAGAAATGGGAGGAGTCCTTCCAAGGTGGAGAGAAGATAGGAATAGATTTGAGGAGGGAAGATGCAGCTTTGAACAGGTGCAGGTGAGAACTGAGGGGCAGAGGGCTTTGTGAAAAGTAAAGAACTTAAATGATGAAAGTTAAAAAAAAATCTACACATTATAAAGTTCTGAATATTAAAGATGAGTTAAAAAATCTGAAAAAAGTATATAAAAGGGAAAGATTTTTTACAAATAGATGAGAATCAGATTGAAAGTAAAGTTCTCATCAGAAACTAACAGAACAGTATCTACAAAGTATTGGAGGAAAATGACATTGAAATCATAATTCTATTTCCAACTAAACAGAATTATTTTCTGGCATATAGGAGTTTGAAATTTTTACAACCCACATCATTCTCTTAGAAAGAGGACATATTTCAGCAGGAAATAAATTAACCAGAGGGAACTTATGTTTCTGATAATGGTGGATTAGGTGATTCAGACCTACCAACTCACTTGGAATAATTAGGAAAGAAAAAAAAACAGGGTAAAAATTTGGGACAGGACTGACACCCAGAAAGGTTTGGACCAACTTTTCTTCTGGAGGCATTGTGGATTTCGAAGAGGCAGCAGCGAAGCTTAGTGTAGCTTCACAGCAGCCTCCTGAGGCAAAGGAGGAACAAAGCTCAAGAAACAGGGCTGCCCATCATAGCAAGGGGAGAGTGCACATGCAACTGTCTGTGGGGAAAGTGATGCCAGAGAGATCTCCAGGCTTTGATTTGGGACCCAGAGTGTAATTAGTAAGTGGATATAGCAACGTTTAGCTTCAAATCACTCAGTCTATTCCTGGTAGTGCCCTTAACCTCATGCCCAAAGCAAATATAAATCCTGTTGAGATAAAAAATATAGCATCCCAGGCTTTAAAGTATTTACATAATTATTCATATACAATGTCTGGCACTCAGCCAAAAGCCCTCAGGCATACGAAGAAAGAGTGACATGGCTACAAAGCTGAAGAAATAACAGACAATAGAAATAGATATATAGAGGGTCCAGAACATGGAGTCTTCAGACAAATATAATTAACATGTTTGAAAAAGTAAAAAATAAGATTGGAAATTTCAGTAGAGAATCAGAAATAAGAGGAACCAACTAGAAAACTAAAAAAAGCACAATAAGTAAGTCAGCTGATGGATTTAATAGCAGATAAACTTCAGCTGAAGAGATAATTACTGAACTGGATGATAGGTTGGAAGAACCAGGATGAAGCATGAAATGACAGAAGAATGAAAAATACAAGAGAGGGAAACAAACATTAAAGATATGAGATGGCCAACATATGTGTAACTGCAGTTCTAAAAAGAAAGAGGAGAGACAAGGTGGGAAAGAATTATATGAAGAGATAAGGGCTAAGCAATTTCCAAATTTGATCAAGGGGTGCTAGGAATCCCAAACAGATTTAAAAAGTAGACAATCGTATTTATGTAAACAAAGTGAAACAGCTGAAAATGAAAGCCAAAGAGAACATCTTTAAAGCATCCGGAAAAAACCTTACTTTTAAAGGAGCAGATAACTACTTAGTAGAAACTATGGGAACAGGAAGACATTGGAATGAAATCTGCAAAATGTGAAAACAACCGTCAACCTAGAATTCTATAACTAACAAATACATCCTTTCAGAATAACATAAATATAAACATTTTCAGATAAACAATACAATAATTAGTCATCACTACTCCTACACTAAAGGAATTACTAAAAGGTATTCTTCAATCAGAAAGACAATAATTCCATAGAAGATTGAAAATGTGGGAAGGAATGAGGAAGAAAAAAATGATAAATGTTTAGGTAAATCTATATTAGTGGTTCTCTGATGGGGGCATGGTGATTCCCTCCATTTCCCAGGAAGCACTTGGTAATGGCTGGAGACATTTTTTACTGTTACAACTGAAGGGAAGGTGCTGGTAGCATTTACTGGGTAGAGGCCAAGGATGCTACTAAATATATGAAGGCCAGCCCCCCACAAAAAAGAATTATCCTACCCAAATGTTAATAGTGCCAAGGTCGAGACACCTGATCTAAAGCCTTGAGGGTTTAACATACATAAAGAATTAAAATGTATAACAAGAGCAGCAATATGTGCCAGGATGACAGGTTAAGGTAACTTAAGTCAAGGATGTATGTTGTAATCTCAACAAAGATCAAAATAGTAAAAAGTGTAAAATTACTAATGGGATAATTAAAATTAAGCAATCAATTAAAATGTAAGCAAGCAGGAATGGAATAAAAGAACACAGAACAGGCAGGACAAATACAAAGCAAATAGTCAGAAAATGATTTAAACCCAAACATATCATGTTACATTAAACATAAATAGGCTAAATGTTCTAATTAAAAGGCAAAGACTGTCCAACTGCATTAAAAACACACAATGTGTTAATAGAAGGTATATTGAAAATTGTAAGACTATAAAAATTTTTTTAAAAGATGTAAAAAATTTATTAAGCAGGCAATAACCAAAAGAAAGCAACTATATATTAATAGACGAAGTAGATCTTATAACAGAAACACTACTATTGATGAAAGCACTAAGATAGAACAATTCTAAATTTGCATATATCCATAACATAAACTCAAAACATACTAATGAACATGACCAAAGTGACTTATAAATATTAAATTACATAAAAAATCTAAAGGATAATATAGTTCAGAAAATAGTCTCTATTATTACATTATTTGTAAGTTAAAAAGTAAAATTAAGAACATAAAAATACTTCCCTAAGATATACACACACGAATGTTTAGAATAGCTAAAAATTGGAAAAAATTAAATACCCATTTCCAAATTGTGAAATAACTTGTGGAGTGAAAATAGAGCATACAGGCCAGACTGACTTATCCACTGACATCCCACATGCCACCCTTTATTAGTGAGTGGAAAGAAAATAGGTTGCAGCATATCATATATTCAAAAATTCCACTTATGTTTAAATATATGGTTAGAAGGGGTCATGAAAGATACATTAAACTAGGGGTCATGAAACTATGCCCACAGGACAAATCCTGTCTTCTAAGCAAAGTACTATCAGAACACCATCATGTCCTTCTGTTTACTTATCATTTATGGCTATTTAGGGGCTACAAGAACAAAGATGAGTCGTTTCAAGAGACTGTTGGCCCATAAAGCCAAAAATATTTACCCTCTGAACCTTGAAGAAAAAGTGTGCCTACCCTTCTATTAAATTATGAATTATGGTTAAAGTCTTTTCTGCCTTACACATGTATGTATCATTTTGGGTTTTTAAAAAACATGTACTATTTTTATAAATTTAATCACATCTTAAAAAGCATTGACAGAGCCACAGTGATCAAGACAGTTTGGTACTGGCACAAGAACAGACCCACAGACCAATGGAACAGACTAGAGAGCCCAGATATAAACCCAACCATATATGGTCAATTAATATATGATAAAGGAGCCATGGATATACAATGAGGAAAAGACAGCCTCTTCAACAACTGGAGTTGGCAAAACTGGACAGCTACATGTAAGAGAATGAAACTGGATTATTTTCTAACCCCATACACAAAAGTAAACTCAAAATGGATCAAAGATCTGAATGTAAGTCATAAAACCATAACACTTTTAGGAAAAAATATAAGCAAAAATCTCTTGGACATAAACATAAGCAAATTCTTCATGAACATATCTCTCCAGGCAAGGGAAACAAAAGCAAAAAGAACAAGTGGGACTATATCAAACTAAAAAGCTTCTGTACAGCAAAGGACACCATCAGTAGAACAAAAAGACATCCTACAGTATGGGAGAATATATTCATAAATGACATATCCGATAATGGGTTGACATCCAAATTATATAGAGAGCTCATGCACCTGAACAAACAAAAAGCAAATAACCCAATTAAAAAATGGGTAGAGAAGCTGAACAGACACTTCTCCAAAGAAGAAATTCAGATGGCTAACAGGCACATGAAAAGATGCTCCACACCTAATCATCAGAGAAATGCAATTTAAAACCACAATGAGATATCACCTCACACCAGTGAGGATAGCTACCATCCAAAAGACAAACAACAACAAATGTTGGCGAGGATGTGGAGAAAGGGGAACCCTCCTACACTGCTGTTGGGAATATAAACTAGTTCAACCATTGTGGAAAGCAGTATGGAGGTTTCTCAAAAAACTCAAAATAGAAATACCATTTGACCCAGGAATCCCACTCCTAGGAATTTACCCTAAGAATGCAGCAGCCCAGTTTCAAAAAGACAGATGCACCCCTATGTTTATCGCAGCACTATTTATAATAGCCAAGAAATAGAAGCAAAATAAGTGTCCATCAGTAGATGAATGGATAAAGAAGATGTGGTACATATACACAATGGAATATTATTCAGCTATAAGAAGAAAACAAATCCTACCATTTGCAACAACATGGATGGAGCTAGAGGGTATTATGTTCAGTGAAATAAGCCAGGCAGAGAAAGACAAGTATCAAATGATTTCACTCATCTGTGTAGTATAAGAACAAAGAAAAAACTGAAGGAACAAAACAGCAGCAGACTCACAGAACCCAAGAATGGACTAACAGTTACCAAAGGGAAAGGGATTGGGAAGAATGGGGGGGAAGGGAGTGATAAGGGGAAAAAGGGTCATTACGATTAGCATCTATAATGTAGGGGGGGGGACACGGGGAAGGCAGTATTACACAGAGAAGACAAGTAGTGATTCTATAGCATCTTACTACACTGATGGACAGTGGCTATAATGGGGTATGTGGTGGGGACTTGATAATGGGGGGAGTCTAGTAACCATAATGTTGTTCATGTAATTGTAGATTAATGATAGCAAAAAAAAAACACTGACAGAAAAATATTACAAACTCTAGAAAGAAAACTGTGAACATACATGGCTTCCATCTTTAAATCTTTCAGGAGTTATATGCAGACAACAAATTACAACCCAACCCAAAGAAGGCCTTTCTGACAGAGCTGTGTGGAAGATAAAGAATTCCCATTACCGGAAAAGTAGATGACCTCAAAGCTTCATGCCAAATATGAGTTCTATACAGTGATGCATCATTGTGAACTATTAGGCTAGAAAATAGATTGCTAGGAAATAAAAGCATCATCTAAGTACAACAGAACTGCAACCTGAAAGTGGGGTCAAAAATCAAGGATCACAAAAGCATCTGCATGAGACTGAAAACAGATCAAAAGAAAAGAGTATCTTGGAGTCAGGAGAAAATCTTGGAAAAGAGATTACCATACGGAAATGATGATTCCTTTATAACTAACCATTTAAAGACCCCATCTAGCTATAATTAATTAATTTTCCTACAAACAACTCCTGATTAAAAACACATCAGTAACTCTGTTTCTCTAAATCAGGTTTCTTGATCTTAAAACCTCTGATGTTTTGGGTGGACTAATACTTTGTTGTGACAGGCTGCTGTAACCACTGTAAGACATTTAGTGGCACATTCCTAGACTCTACATACTGGAAGCCTGGACTGCCTCTCCCAATTGTGACTCCTGAAAATGTATCCTGACATCACCAAATATCCCCAAGGGGCAAATCACCCCGAGTTGAGAAGCCCTGCTATAAACTATGGGTTGGTAAACTTTAGCTGTATACTATTTTAGATTTTGCAGCCATGCTGTTAGTGTCTGTCATGACTACCCAACTCAGCCATTGTGCCCAAGTAGCCATAAATAATACTGAGTATGACTGTTCAATAAAGCCTTATATATGGATAATGAAATTTTAATTTTATATACCTTAATCTGTCATGAAATATCCTTTTAAATGTTAAAATATATATTTAAAAATACAAAAACAATTTTTAACTTGTAGATGTATAAAAACAAGCAACAGGCCAAATGTGGCTCTTGGTCCCTAATTTCCTATTAATTCCTGATCAAAGCTATTGCTGCCAAGTGAAGCCAATAGGCTATTGTTTTAAGAAGGATAGAGTTAATTCAGAGTCTTACTGAGACCATGACCCCGTCGCGACAGTCCATCTGAGAGAGCCACTATCTGGGAACAGTTTATAAACTTTTTTGCAAAAATGGGTGTGTGCAGGAAAGTGACATTTACCAGTGTATCCATGCAGTGTGTCAAGGATGCGTTTGGTTAGTGTCTTAAAAGAACAGACTGCACATTCTGCTGCTGTCCATCCAAGAGCAGGCAGGGACTAGGACTGCTGGTACTCATTTTCCTAAAGAATTCTGCAAAGGACATGAGAACCAGGCTCACATTGTTGTTTTTTTTTTGAGCTCTTCCTGGCCGTGGTAAGGGGCTGCAGTGATCTTGCTAATACAGGTGAGAACAGAGGTACGGCATCTTCACAGCTGGAGGGGCCTCTGCAGCCTGCATAGCTCTTCTCCCCGGTGGGGAACGATAACATTTCACTTTACAATCCACCACACAGCCCGGTACCAAAGTCCTCCCTGAGATGACTTCACCTCTGAGGAAAGGTCCAGATTGCACAACATTGCTACTTGGCTCAGACCACTGGTATTGTGGAATCGTTCGGTATGTGATTTAGATGTGTCATTCCAAACAGCCACCCTCCTACTCTGAACATCAAAGTGGCAGCCCTATCCAAATGTGATGGTAGAGACAATAAAAAATTAAAATGCATATATTTAAAGTATACCTGTCAAGCCATGACCACAATCAAGAAAATGAGTGTATCTATAACCCCAAAAAGGGTCCCCAAGACCCTTGGTAATCTATACCTGCCGGACTGCCAAACACCCAATCCTGTCTCATGGCAACCACTGACAGGCTCTCCCTATAGGAAAGTTTGCATTTTCAACAGTTTATATAAATAGAATCACATATATATCCTCTTGTGTAAGACTTGTTTCATTCAACAAAACTATTTTGAGATTCACCCATTGTCATTGCTAAGTAGTGTTGTACTTTATGGATACCTTCCACTTTCTGTCTAAAACAAAGAAACTTGTTATGAACATTCACACTCAAGACTTTGGACGTATACTTTCATATCTTGGGTAAGTTTATAGGACTGGAATGGCTGGGTAATGGTAAATGCACATTTAATTTTTGGAGAATAAATCCCTTTATCATTATGCAACAGCTCTTTGTGACTGCTAATATTCCTCTTCATCTCATCTGTATCATCTTATATTAATATAGTCATTCCACTTTTCTTTTGATTAGTGTTACAATGGTAGGTGTTTTCCTATCCTTTTAGATGTCTTCATATGTATTTTTATATTAAGTGTGATTTTCTTTTAGGCAGCAAAGAGTTGGGTCTTGCTTTAAAGAAAAATCAATCTGACAGTCTCTGCCTTTTAACTGTGGAATTTAATTTACATTTAATATGATTCCCATAAGTATGTTTTTGATTATTTTTTGTTATTCTACTTTGTCTCTTTGTACAGGCTTATTAGCTATAACTGCTCAGTGTTCAGTTTAGGGCTGAAAGTCATGCACCTCTAACGTAGGCAGCTCATGCAGGTCTCCCTCACTGAGTATAAGGGTCTTACAACTTCCTTCCTCCTTTAGGTTTCTGCTGTGTGCATTTCACTTCTACTCAAGCTAGGAATTTCAAATTACAGTAGTATTGTCTTAGTTCAATTGTAAAAGACATAGTATTATACAGCTAATTATCATTTTTTTATTTTGGTATCATTACTGTACAATTACATGAGCAACATTGTGATTACGAGATTCCCCCCATTATCAAGTCCCCACACATCCCCATTACAGTCACTGTCCATCAGTGTAGTAAGATGCTATAGAGTCAGTACCTGTCTTCTCTGTGCTATACTGCCTTCCCCGTGCCCTCTGCCTATATTATGAGTGCTAATCATGATGGCCCTTATTCCCCTTCTTCCTCCCTTCCAACTCACCCTCCTGAGTCCCTTCCCCTTTGGCAACTGTTAGTCCATTCTTGGGTTCTGTGAGTATGCTGTTTTGCTCCTTTAGTTTTTGTTTTGTTCTTATACTCCACAGATGAGTGAAATAATCTGGTCCTTGTCTTTCTCCGCCAGGCTTACTTCACTGAGCATAATACCCTCTAGCTCCATCCATGTTGTTGCAAATGGTAGGATTTGTTTTCTTCTTATGGCTGAATAATATTCCATTGTGTATATGTACCACATCTTCTTTATCCATTCATCTACTGTTGGACACTTAGGTTGCTTCCATTTCTTGGCTATTGTAAATAGTGCTGCGATAAACATAGGGGTGCATCTGTCTTTTTGAAACTGGGCTGCTGCGTTCTTAGGGTAAATTCCTAGGAGTGGGATTCCTGGGTCGAATGGTATTTCTATTTTGAGTTTTTTGAGAAACCTCCATACTGCTTTCCAGAATGGTTGAATTAGTTTACATTCCCACCAGCAGTGCAGGAGGGTTCCCCTTTCTCCGCATCCTTGCCAGTATTTGTTGTTTCTAGTCTTTTTTATGTTGGCTATGCTAACTGGTGTGAGGTGATATCTCATATTGGTTTTAATTTGCATTTCCTTGATAATTAGCGATGTGGAGCATCTTTTTCATGTGCCTGTTTGTCATCTCAATTTCTTCTTTGGGGAATTGTCTGTTCATATCCTCCAACCATTTTTCAACTGGGTTATTTCCTTTTTGGGTGTTGAGGCATGTGAGTTCTTTATATATTTTGGATGTTAACCCCTTGTTGGATATGTCATTTAAAAATATATTCTCCCATACTGTAGGATGTCTTTTTGTTCTGCTGATGGTGTCCTTTGCTGTACAGAAGATTCTTAGCATGATGTAGTCACATTTGTTTATGTTTGATTTTGTTTCTGTTGCCCGAGGAGATGCATTCAGGAAAAAGTTGCTCATGTTTATATTTTTGCCTATGTTTTCTTCTAAGAGTTTTATGGTTTCATAACTTACATTCAGGTCTTTGATCCATTTTGAGTTTACTTTTATGTATAGGGTTAGACAATAATCCAATTTCATTCTCTTATATGTAACTTTCCAGTTTGCCAACACCAGCTACTGAAGATGCTTTTATTTCCACATTATATATCCATAGCTTCTTTATCGTACATCAATTGACCATATATGTGTGGGTTTATATCTGGGCTGTCTAGTCTTTTCCATTTGTCTATGGGTCTGTTCTTGTGCCAGTACCAAATTGTCTTGATTACTGTGGCTTTGTAGTAGAGTTTGAAGTGGGGGATTGTAATCCCTCCCACTTTATTCCTCCTTCTCAAGATTGCTTTGGTTATTTGGGGTCTTTTGTGCTTCCATATGAATTTTAGACTATTTGCTCTAGTTCGTTGAAGAATGCAGTTGGTATTTTGATAGGGATTTCACTGAATCTGTAGATACCTTTAGGCAGGATGGCCATTTTGACAATAATAATTCTTCCTATCAATGAGCACAGGATGTGTTTCCATTTATTGGTATCTTCTTTAATTTCATTTATGAGTGTCTTGTACTTTTCAGACTATAGGTCTTTCACTTCCTTGGTTAGGTTTATTCCTAGGTGTTTTATTCTCTTTGATGCAATTGTGAATGGAATTGTTTTCCTGATTTCTCTTTCTGCTAGCTCATCATTAGTATAGAGGAATGCAACAGATTTCTGTGTATTAGTATTTTTTTTAATTTATAATTTATTTTGGTATCATTAACCTACAATTACATGTGCAGTATTATGGTGATTAAACTATGCCCTTCATCAAGTCCCCTCAACCAACCCCATTACAGTCATTGTCCATCAGCATAGTGAGATGCTATAGAATCACTACTTGTCCTCTCTGAGTCGTATAGCCCTCCCCATGCACCCCCCAACACTACATCTGCTAATCATAATGCCCCTTTTACCCTCTTATCCCTCCCTTCCCACCCATCTTCTCCAGTCCCTTTCCCTTTGGTAACTATTAGTCCGTTCTTGGGTTCTGTGAGTCTGCTGCTGTTTTGTTCCTTTAGTTTTTTTTTCTTTGTTCTTATACTCGACATATGAGTGAAATCATTTGATACTTGTCTTTTTCGGCTTGGCTTATTTCACTGAGCATAATACCCTCTAGCTCCATCCATGTTGTTGCCAATGGTAGGATTTGTTTTCTTCTTATGGCTGAATAATATTGCATTGTGTATATGTACCACGTCTTCATTATCCATTCATCTACTAATGTACACTCAGGTTGCTTCCATATCTATTGTAAATAGTGCTACGATAAACATAGGGGTGCATCTGTCTTTTTGAAACTGGGCCACTGCATTCTTAGGGTAAATTCCTAGGAGTGGGATTCCTGGGTCAAATGGTATTTCTATTTTAAGTTTTCTGAGGAACCTCCATACTGCTTTCCACGATGGTTGAACTAATTTGCATTCCCACCAGCAGTGTAGGAGGGTTCCCTTTTCACCACATTCTCGCCAACATTTGTTGTTGTTTGTGTTTTGGATGTTGGCCATCCTCACTGGTGTGAGGTGATATTTCATTGTGGTTTTAATTTGCATTTCTCTGATGATTAGCGATGTGGAGCATCTTTTCATGTGCCTGTTGGCCATTTGAATTTCTTCTTTAGAGAAGTGTCTATTCATGTCCTCTACCCATTTTTTAATTGCATTATTTGCTTTTTGTTGGTTAGGGTGCGTGAGTTCTTTATATATTTTGGATGTCAACCCCTGATCAGATACATCATTTATGAGTATATTCTCCCATACTGTAGGATGTCTTTTTGTTCTACTGATGGTGTCCTTTGCTGTACAGAAGCTTTTCAGCTTGGTATAGTCTGACTGGTTCATTTTTGCTTTTGTTTCCCTAGCCCAGGGGGATATGTTCATGAAGAAGTCGCTCATGTTTATGTCCAAGAGATTTTTGCCTATGTTTTTTTCTAAGAGTTTTATGGTTTCATGACTTACATTCAGGTCTTTGATCCACCTTGAGTTTACCTTTGTGTATGGGGCTAGACATTAGTCCAGTTTCATTCTCTTACATGTAACTGTCCAGTTTTGTCAACACCAGCTGCTGAAGAGGCTGTCATCTCCCCATTGTATATCCAAGGCTCCTTTATCAAAATATTAATTGACTGTATATGTTTGGGTTAATGTTTGGATTTTCTATTCTGTTCCACTGGTCTGTGGGTCTGTTTTTGTGCCAGTACCAAATTGTCTTGATTACTGTGGCTTTGTAGTAGAGCTTGAAGTCAGGGAGTGTAATTCCCCTGTTTTATTCCTCCTTCTCAGGATTGCTTTGGCTATTCGGGGTCTTTTGTGGTTTCATATGAATTTTAGAATTATATGATCCAGTTCATTGAAGAAAGCTGTTGGGAGTTTGATAGGGATTGCATTGAATCTGTAGATTGTTTTAGGTAGTATAGCCATTTTGACAATATTTATACTTCCTAGACAAGAGCATGGGATGCATTTCTATTTGTTAGTGTCCTCTTTAATTTCTCTTAGGAGTGTCTTGTAGTTTTCAGAGTACAGGTCTTTCACTTCCTTTGTTAGGTTTATTCCTAGGTATTTTATTCCTTTTGATGCAATTGTGAATGGAATTGTTTTTCTGATTTCTCTTTCTGTTAGTTCATCGTTAGTGTACCTATGTATTTTATTCCTTTTGATGCAATTGTGAATGGAATTGTTTTTCTGATTTCTCTTTCTGTTAGTTCATCATTAGTATACAGGAAAGCAACACATTTCTGTTTGTTAATTTTCTATCCTGCAACTTTGCTGAATTCAGATATTAGTTCTAGTGGTTTTGGAGTGGAGTCTTTAGGGTTTTTTATGTACAACATCATGTCATCTGCAAATAGTGACAATTTGTCTTCTTCTTTACCAATCTGGATGCCTTGTACTTCTTTGGTTTGTCTGATTGCTGTGGCTGGGACCTCGAATACTATGTTGAAAAACAGTGGAGAGAGTGGGCATCCCTGTCTTGTTCCAGATCTCAGATGAAAAGCTTTCAGCTTCTTGCTGTTAAGTATGATGTGAGCTGTGGGTTTGTCATATATGGCCTTTATGATGTTGATGTACTTGTCCTCTATACTCATTTTGTTGAGAGTTTTAATCATGAATGGATGTTGAATTTTGTCAAATGCTTTTTCAGCATCTATGGAGATGATCATGTGGTTTTTGTTCTTCTTTTTGTTGATGTGGTGGATGATGTTGATGGATTTTCGAATGTTGTACCATCATTGCATCCCTGGGATGAATCCCACTTGATCATGGGGTATGATTCTCTTGATGTATTTTTGAATTCAGTTTGCTAATATTTTCTTGAGTATTTTTGCATCTACGTTCATCAGGGATATTGGTCTGTAATTTTCTTTTTTGGTGAGGCCTTTGCCCGGTTTTGGTATTAGAGTGATGCTGGCTTCATAGAATGAGTTTGGAAGTATTCCCTCCTCTTCTATTTTCTGGAATACTTTAAGGAGAATGGGTGTTATTTATTTTCTATATGTCTGGTAGAATTCAGAGGTGAATCCATCTGGTCCGGGAGTTTTGTTCTTGGGTAGTTTTTTTATTACCGATTTAATTTCGTTGCTGGTGATTGGTCTGTTTAGTTTTTCTGTTTCTTGCTTGGTCAGTCTTGGAAGATTGTATTTTCTAATAAGTTGTCCATTTCTCCTAGGTTTTCCAGCTTGTTAGCATATAGATTCTCATAATATTCTCTTATAATTCTTTGTATTTCTGTGGGATCTATCGTGATTTTTCCTTTCTCATTTCTGATTCTGTTTATGTGTGTAGATTCTCTTTTTCTCTTAATGAGTCTCTCTAGGGGTTTATCTATTTTGTTCATTTTTTCAGAGAACCAGCTCTTGGTTTTATTGAGTTTTTCCATTGTTTTATTCTTCTCGATTTTATTTATTTCTTCTCTGATCTTTATTATGTCCCTCTTTCTGGTGACTTTGGGCCTTATTTGTTCTTCTTTTTCCAATTTCAGTAATTGTGTCTTTAGACTGTTCATTTGGGAATGTTCTTCCTTCTTTACATAGGCCTGGATTGCAATATACTTTCCTCTTAGAACTGCCTTCGCTGCGTCCCACAGAAGTTGTGGCTTTGTGTTGTTGTTGTCATTAGTCTCCATATATTCTTTGATTTCTGTTTTGATTTGGTCATTAACGCATTCATTAATTAGGAGAATGTTGTTAAGTCTCCATGTATTTCTAAGCCTTTTTGATTTTTCTAAAATTTATTTCTAGTTTTATACATTTGTGGTCTGAGATGTTGGTTGGTAGGATTTCAATATTTTTGAATTTACTGAGGTTCTTTTTGTGGCCTAGTATGTGGTCTATTCTGGAAAAAGTTCCATGTGCACTTGAGAAGAATGTGTATCCTGCTGCTTTTGGGTACAGAGTTCTGTAGATATCTGTTAGGTCCATCTGTTCTAGTGTGTTGGTCAGTGCCTCTGTGTCTTTACTTATCCTCTGCCTGGTTGATCTATCCTTTGGAGTGAGTGGTTTGTTAAAGTCTCCTAAAATAATTGCATTGCTGTCTACTTCCTCCTTCACTTCTGTTAGTATTTGTTTCACATATGCTGGTGCTCTTGTGTTGGGTCCATATATATTTATAATGGTTATATCTTCTTGTTGGACTGACCCCTTTATCATTATGTAATATCCTTCTTTATCTCTTACTACTTTCTTCGTTTTAAAGTCTATTTTGTCTAATACAAGTACTGCAACACCTGCTTTTTTCTCTTTGTTGTTTGCATGAAATATCTTTTTCCATCCCTTTACTTTTAGTCTGTGTATATCTTTGGGTTTGAGGTGAGTCTCTTGTAAGCAGCATATAGATGCGTCTTGCTTTTTTATCCACTCTGTTACTCTGCGTCTTTTGATTGGTGCATTCAGTCCATTTATATTTAGGGTGATTATTGATAGATATGTACTTATTGCCAGTGCTGGATTTAAATTCGTGGTTACCAAAGGTTCAAGGGTTGCTTCTTTACTATGTAAGAATCTAACTTAACTTTCTTGTAAAGTTTTTGTGAACACCGTCTGATGTTTCTTTATCTCTCCTTCCTATTCTTCCTCCTCCATTCTTTATATATTAGGTGTTTTATTCTTTGCCTTTAGTTAATATTTTGATAGTCTGCTTTCTTTGCTATGATTTTATTTTCTCTGGTGACATCTTTTTAGCCTTAGGGGTGCTTCCCTATAGAGCAGTCTGTTTAAGATATCCTGTAGTGGTGGTTTATGAGAGGCAAACTCTCTGAACTTTCGTTTGTCTGGAAATTGTTTAATCCCTCCGTCATATTTAAATGATAATCGTGCTGGATACAATATTCTTGGTTCGAGGCCCTTCTGTTTCATTACGTTAAATATATCATGCCATTCTCTTCTGGCCTGTAAGGTTTCTGTTGAGAAGTCTGATGATAGTCTGATGGGTTTTCCTTTGTAGGTGATCTTTTTTCTCTCTCTAGCTGCCTTTAATACTCTGTCTTTATCTTTGATCTTTGCCACCTTAATTATTATGTGTCTTCGTGTTGTCTTCCTTGAGTCCCTTGTGTTCGGAGATCTGTGGGCTTCCATGGACTGCGAGACTATTTCCTTCCCCAGCGTGGGAACGTTTTCAACAATTATTTCTTCAAAGAATTATTTCTATCCCTTTTTCTCTCTCTTCTTCCTGTGGTACTCCTATAATGCGAATATTGTTCCGTTTGGATTGGTCACAGAATTCTCTTAATATTCTTTCATTCCTAGAGATCCTTTTATCTCTCTCTGCCTCAGCTTCTCTGTATTCCTGTTCTCTGTTTTCTATTCCATTAACAGTCTCTTGCACCTCATCCAGTCTGCTGTTTTGCCCATTGATGGCTTGCTTGTCTGATTTCTGCATAGTTTTTCCTCACTTCCCTCTCTTCCTCCCTCAGGTCTTACACATTTCTCTGTAGATCCGTCAGCATGGTTATGACTTTTATTCTGAATTCTTTTTCAGGAAGACTGTGTACGTACATCCCTTCAGGCCCCCTCTGTGGGGTTGTCTAGTGGTTGGTTTTAGTCTGGACCATATTCCTCTGTCTTTTCATGGCTTTAGAAGTGGTTGGTGGTAGTTGCCACGTATGTCAGCTGGGCTCTTTATGACTTTAAAAAGGAAAGAAAAAAAAAGAAAGAAAGAAACAGAGAAAAAAGAAAAGAAAGAAAAAAAAAGAAAGAGAAGAACAAACAAATAACAAAAAATGAAAGAAAACAAAAAAAAACGCCCACCGGGAGTGGATTCTGTGGGGATGCTGTAGGTGGCGCTGTTGCTCCACTATTCCAGAGCCATGGTCGCTCCGCTCTGCAGGGCCCTTTATAGCTCGGGCCTGGTTGGGAACGCATGAGAGGCTGTTGTTCTCTGTGGGAAGTCTAAGTGCAGCCACCCTTTTCCAGTCGCCAGCTAAGGGGTCCAAACCTCCCCAGGACTCCCAGCCTGCTGGGCTGAGTGTGCCGGGGCGATCCGTTCCTCCATTGGGCTCCTGTCTCTTTAAGACCGCTGAAAAAAAGCGCGCGCTTTTCTTCTTTTTTTTTCCTTCCCGGGAGCCGGCTGTAAGCAATCTGGTACGTTCCCCGATTAGTTCCTGCACCCTCTGTCTCTCTAATCTCCGCTACACCGCGCGATGTGTGGTAGCGCTCTCTGCACAGATCCCTGGGGCTGGTTATTTCGCGGGCATGTACTTCCACTCCCTCGTGGCTCTGAATTCTCTCCTCCCACCGGTGCGCTGGGGTGGGGAGTGCTCGGGTCGCGGCTCTGTATCTTACCCACCTCGCAGGGTGCCAAGTCCTCTCAGGTGTAGCTGCACGCTGTGTGCTTTCCTGTGTATTCTGGTCTCTCTTTTAGGAATAGTTGTATTTGCTGTATTTTCATAGATAAATATAGTGTTGGGAGGAGATTTCTGCAGCCCTGCTCATGCCGCCATCTTCCCGGAAGTCCTCTGTGTATTAGTTTTGTATCCCACAGCTTTGCTGAATTCAGATATTAGATCTAGTACTTGTGGAGTGTATTCTTTGGGTTTTTTTTTTTATGTACAATATCATCTCATCTGCAAACAAGGCCAGTTTAACTTCTTCCTTGCCCAACTGGATGCCTTTAATTTTTTGTGTTGTCTGATTGCCATGGCTAGGACCTCTAGAACTACGTTGAATAAAAGTGGGGAGAGTGGGCATCCTTGTCTTGTTCCCGATCTTAAAGGAAAAGCTTTCAGCTTCTCTCTTTTAAGTATAATGGCTGTAGCCTCTGCCAGGCTGTAGGTCTGTCATATATGGCCTTATTATGTTGAGGTACTTGCCCTCTATACCCATTTTGTTGAGTTTTTATCATGAATGGATGTTGAATTTTGTCGAATGCTTTTTCAGCATCTATGGAGATGATCACATGGTTTTTATTCTTCTTTTTGTTGATATGGTGGATGATGTTGATGGATTTTCGAATGTTGTACCATCCTTGCATCCCTGGGATGAATCCCACTTGATCATGATGGATGATCTTTTTGATGTATTTTTTAATTCGGTTTGCTAATATTATGTTCATTATTTTTGCATCTATGTTCATCGAGGATATTGGTCTGTAATTTTCTTTTTTTGTGATGTCTTTGCCTGGTTTTGGTATTAGAGTGATGCTGGCCTCGTAGAATGAGTTTGGGAGTATTCCCTCCTCTTCCACTTTTTGGAAAACTTTAAGGAGGATGGGTATTAGGTCTTCACTAAGTGTTTGATGAAATTCAGCAGTGAAACCGTCTGGTTCAGGGTTTTTGTTCTTAGGTAGTTTTTTTGTTATACAGCTAATTATCTTTTAAAGAGATTTTAAAATAAAACGTAATATTTATCTATAAATTTACCATTTCCTGTGTTCTCCACCCATGTGTAGGCCACAATTCCCTCAGCTTCCCTATGTCTGAATATGTCGTTATTTCGCCTGTGTTTCTTAAAGAAATCTTCCCTGGTACAGAATTCTAGGTGGACCATTTTTTTCTTTTGGGTCCTTACAGATGAGATGTTCCTCCACTGTCTTCTGGCTGGTACTGTTTCTGATGCAAAGTCTGCTTTTATTCTCATCTTGTGTCTTTTTCTCTGGTTGCTTTTAAGATTTTCTTTTTATCATTGGTTTCAAAGCAGTTTGATGAGGAATACTTGGTATAACTTTCTTCATAGTTGTTATGGGGTTCATTGAGCTTGGGTATATGGGTTTATAATTTCCATCAAATTTGGAAAATGACTGGTCTTTATTTCTTTCAATAGTTCTGTACCTCCCTAGCCCTTTGGGAACTGGATGTGGACATATATTCATCTGCTTGAGGTCTCTCTGCAGTTCAGGCATGGTCTGTCCGTGTGGTCATTAGTCTCAGGGGTCTGTGGGCTTCATTTTCAATGATTTCTATGGCTATGCTTTCAAGCTCACTAACCTTGCTCCACAATGTCTAATGTGATACCCCGTGTGGTGCAGTTTGCATTTTTAAAAGTTAAGTTTGGTTCTCTAAGTATCTTTCCCCTGCCTTCTTGGACAGATGGACTGTGGTCACAGTAACTGTGGGTGACCTACTCAGTGATTAGGTCAGCAGAGCCATGTCTGAGTCAGTTTCGGCAGATCTATTTTTCTCATCATCACATGTCAACTTCTTGCTTCTTTGTGTGCCTGGGTAATTTTTGTCAGATTCCTGGGCACTCACCGGGTGGTGTGGGACACAGTGAAGTTATTGCACACACTGTGATCCTTCCAGAAAGGTTTTTCAGTTTTGCTCAACAGAACCAGAGCAACTGTCCATCTGGGGCAAGCTGCCCCCTCTGCCAGGCTAGTGCCCTCTAAGTATCTGCCTGCCCCTACCGATGCAGCTCCCCTGTGACGGGCATGCACACACTGCCTGGATTCCTCAGGACCCTTTCTCCGCCGAGTGGTGCACTTCAGGACTTGGAAGGCCCTCCCTAGGCAGCTCTCTCCCCCCTTTGCCTGCAAACTCCCGACCCACCCCCTGACCTCCAGGCCTACGTGGGAGTAATCACAGGGTTCACCCCAGATTCTTCCTCTGCTCAGGGACCTCTGTTCTGTGCTGTTCCACTGGCAATGTTTGAAAAATGCTGTTTCATGTATTTTGTCCTAATTTTAAGTAGTTTCGGGTTGGGGTCTCTGTTACTCCACATTGCCTGGCAGCATAAGTCAGATTTGGTAATTTTGTCACAAACTGGTATAATGTCTGGTGGGTTCCCTAGGAGGTAACTGTCAATTAACTTCCTGCCTCTCTGGGAGTCATTTCTCATGGGCCAGTCGGGTTACTAAGTTGTCCACCTGGCAGGAATGTGGCAATGCAGGAAGGGTAACCCCTATGAAGACTGCTCATATTCTTGGCCTTCAGGTGGTGCACTGTGGCAGAATGTACCATGGCAAGCACCCAGGGTTGTAACCCTCATAGGTTCCCACTGAGAGAAGCCCCAGTATTTAGCTGGACCGATCACCCCCATTCCTACAGATTTGGATGGTGGGCACTGAGGCTCAGGAAGGGCCACTTCACTCCCTGCACATTTCCCATTCAGATGCCCTTGGGATTCCCACAACTCACCATGGGATTTGAAGCTGTCCTATAACACAGTAGCATCCATACCAGCATGTCCCTCGTCCCACATGGAAGGACAGAGTCTGGTGTGTGGAGGGCTTCTTGGCTCTTTTTGAAGGCCCGAGACTGCTGCGTGGCCAGAGTCTGGGGTTACTCTTGGCCATTTGAGCCTCCTTTGCAATTTGGCATTTTCATCTCTGTGTGTAGTTACCATTCCTGCTTGGCATCACCAGCCATCACCACTTCGCCTTCTGAGCTATAATGCAGTTTTCTTGGGATGGACATGGATGGTCAAGGCAGGCCTGTCAGGATTAGGCCAGATTTCATCACTGAGCAAGGCTGCCACTTTGGTAATGATCCTGGGTCCTTAGGGTCCCTGGGGTTTCACCCTGTTCTGTGGCAAGGGTATGCCATCTTAGAGCACGGATGGGGAGGGAGCCTGAGTGAAGCCATAAGCCTAGGACCAGTGGTCCCTGCACAAAGCTCCCTTGGCAGGACACATTGAGTCCAGAGCATGCTGCCAGCTGCATTCTTCAACCAGCCCCTGCAATCACCTTGCACAGAGTTTCCCTTCAGTTGTCCCTGCTAACTGACTAAGGGCCTGGCCCAGCCTGACTGACCACAGTGCTGTGACCACATTTAACCTGTATCACCAAGAGTAGAAGGATTCATTTCTCAAATGTGTTTTCAGCTCTGCTCCTCCTGAGACCAGCTGATTTAATAAGAGTTTACCTCCATCCTTCTTATGTCTTTATAATTGACGCTAGTTTAGTTTTATATATCATGCCCTTCCTCCTGAAAAAGAAAATTATAAAGCTAGAAAATAAAAGAACCAAACAGAAGACCTGGGAAAATGGGTATGAATGATGTTAGTCACAGATAAGCTGGCAGACAGGTGGAGAGCAATCTCCTGTGCAACTTCTGAAAATCTACTGCACAGTGGTCCAGAGACGGGTTGGCACCATGGCCCAAGACCAAGTCCAACCTGCTGCCTGTCTTACTGGCACATGGCCAAACACATTTGTTTACACACTGCCTGCTTTTGTGCCACAAGGGTTGAGTTGTGTAGTTATGACAAAAAATGTATGGCTAAAATACATACTATCTGGTCCTTTATAGAAAGTGTGCCCATGCCTGATTTAGAGATAAAGATAAGATACTAAAAGTTCTTTGAATCTGACAGAAAAAGTATAAATTCTGATTTGGCAGTAATACTGTCATATGTATTGGCCCATACATCATATGTGTTATGTCCCAAAGATTCTGCAGAGACATACAAGCAAAAATAGGCCAATTTTCATAGTCACCACTAATTCCAAAACTCTGTTTCATTCCCATTCTAGGAATTATATGGTGAAAAAGGCAGCATGAAGTTGGCAAGCTTGTTTTGTTTTCTGCTTATCATTTTTCAAATTGATTTTGGACAAAACGAAGATACTCCCAGGAAGCAGAGGAAGATGCATTATCCCAGGTGGAGGAGAGGTTCCACGCTCAGCCACAGTCCCAGCAGACAGCTTCGACTTCGGCCGGCAAGGACGGCCACACCGGCAGCAGCACGGCCTGTAGTTACTGTGGGTCACAGTGCGGAGGAAAAGTTTGAATCCTTGTTAAGTGTTCTTGGAGTGGAATCAAGCTATAATGTGCTACCAGGTAAGATAACAGTGAGAGAGCGTGCAAGAGTGAGAACACCTCTGTGAGGATAATTTCCCCCCAAATTCAAGTTATTAAATTATCTTTTGGTTTAATCTACTCTAAGTCCAGGGAAAGGAAATCCCGGGGCAAAATACCTCTAAAAACCAAAATCAAAGAGAGAAATAAAGTTTAAAATCCGTTTACTGCTTACAAAACTGCAGTCTGGCCCATCTCTCTCTCCTGCTCAAGCAGCAGCAAAACTGGCCCTCCCTCTCACCTCACAGGTACAGATAAGCCCTACTGCCCAGGTAATTACCCACTGATATGGAGATGAACTTCTCTCCACCTCTGAGGAATGACCCAAATGCACTAAAGCCAGGCGAGATATTATGGAAATGTTACAATTTTCCCACATCTACAAAGATGAATTTTGAAGTAATTTAAAAATTCATTTACAAAATGTACTGATAATACAAAATTATTGGAAAGCAAAAAAATAATTAGCTATCCTACAATTATATTTATAAAAACCATAATTCCTATTTCGGTTTATTTATTTCTAGTCTATTTATTATGCCATGTATTTTATACAGAATAATCATAATATAGATAATATAAATATAAACTTCTGAACTGTTTTCATTTATAGACCATCTAGTATGTAAAAAATATTCAGATAACGCAGTGAAGATGTGGCTATTAAATATTTTCAACCAAAAATAAGGGCAAGCTACTGAATACATAAACTAAATTACTTTATTTTTAAAGGTTAAAAGGTTGAAGTTCTGCTGAAGATTTCAACTAGGCATTTAAAAAATGTATTTAATTAAAAAACTAGTATTTAATGGTCCACGTTTTTCCAAGTTTAGGAGATAAAAGTAATTATATTACAGATTTGTTTTCACTACATAAAATTTTCAGAGACAAAATATAACCATATAATATTGTTGCCAATACTTCATACATTGTCTCAAGAAAACTGAATGGTTCTAAATGATGTTACTTCAATAAAGTTAGCAGAAATAACACACAATTACCATGAATATAACAATTTAGGCGACATTTACAGCATGATCAGGGAAGAAAGATTCTGGAGGCAGGGAAATCCACTAAAAAAATATAATAATAGTGTATCCATAACTGCTCAAGAACGATGAGGTCAATTTCCCTGGCTAAGTGGAAAGATATTCGAAGTTATAATTATAGAAAATTAAAGGTTAAAATGTAGTATGCATAAAGTGACCTCAAATCTGTTTTAAAAATATGTAATATAGGGCCATATGCATAAAAAGTATAGAAGATGGGCTCTTTCTGGGAAGATGGCGGCATGAGCAGGGTGGTGGAAATCTCCTCCCAAAACCATATATATTTATGAAAATACAAGAAATACAACTATTCCTAAAAGAGAGACCAGAAGATATAGGACAACAACCAGGCTACAGCTACACCGGCGAGAACTCAGTGCCTCATGAAGCGGGTAAGATACAAAGCCGTGACCCGGCGTGACCTGTGCACTCCCCCACCCCAGCAGACCGGCAGGAGGAAAAGATTCAGAGCGGGGAGGGAAAGGAAGCACAGGCCCGCTAAATAAACAGCCCGGGTGATCTGCACCGGGAGCACAGACACACATCGTGTGGTGTATCGGAGATTAGAGAAACAGAAGGGCAGGATCCTAGATGGAGACAAGTGGGTCGCCTCAGCCGGCTCCCTGGGACAATAGAAAAGCGGGCGCTTTTTTAAAAGTCTTAAAGAGACAAGGGCCTAACAAAATCATCCCAGCGTGCTCAGCCCAGCAGTCTTGGGGAATTTCGGACACCTTGGCCGGCGGCAGGTCAAAGCAGCCACGCCGAGGCTTAAAACAGTGATCAGCAGACTGCCATTTGTTCCCCCCACCCAGCCGGAGCCGCAAAGGATCCGGGAGCTGCCACTTCTGTGGAACAGCAGAGGAGGGTCCTGCCCACAGCAACCTCACAGAATCTACTCCTGGCGGGCGCTGTTTTCTTTCTTTTTAAAGTCATAAAGAGACAAAGGCCCAGCAACGGAACAAAATTGTCCCAGCGCACTCAGCCCAGCAGGTTGGGAGTCTTGGGGAATTTCGGACCCCTTGGCTGGCGGCCGGGAAAGCAGCTGCGCCGAGGCTTCCACAGAGATCAGCAGCCTGCCATTCGTTCCCTCCCCGGCCCACTCCGCTAAGGCTCCAGGAGCCACCACTGCTGTGGAACAGCGGAGGAGAGGCCCTGCCCACAGCGTCCTCACAGAATCTATTCCTGGCGGGCATGCAGCTAAGTGGGAAGAGCCCCAGAACACACCAAGGTGACCAGAACGCACCCAGCGTAACTACAACCCCCCGCAGTGCAATAGGCTAGGCTGAGGGCAACCCCGCACACAGGCAGTTCAGGGGATTATCCCAGAGACTGCCTCCCGCTGTGCACGAAAACAGCTCAGGCCCATGAGAAGGGTAAGGAGAACAAGAAGCAGGAAGGGAATTTGTTCTCCCAGCTGACACATGTGGTGCCGACCAGCGAACATTTATATTGCCATGAAAAGACAGAGGAATATGGTACAGACAAAGATCAGTCAGAAAACCCCATAGAGGGAGCCTGATGGGATGGACATGCACAATCTTCCTGAAAAAGAATTCAGAATAAAAGTCATAACCATACTGATGGATCTACAGAGAAATATGCAACAGCTGAGGGAGGAAGTGACGGAAGTGAGCAAAGGCGATGCAGAAATGAGACAAGCCATCGACGGGCTTAGCAGCAGACTGGACGAAATGCAAGATACTGTTAATGGAATAGAAATCAGAACACCAGAATACAGAGCAGCTGAGGCAGAGAGAGATAAAAGGATCTCTAGGAATGAAAGAATATTAAGAGAACTGTGTGACCAATCCAAACGGAACAATATTTGAATTATAGGAGTACCAGGAGAAGAAGAGAGAGAAAAAGGGTTAGAAAGTGTCTTTGAAGAAATAATTGCTGAAAACTTCCCCAAGCTGGGGAAGGAAATACTCTCAGACCATAGAAGCCCACAGATCTCCCAACATAAGGGACCCAAAGAAGACAACACCAAGACACATAATAATTAAAATGGCAAAGATCAAAGATAAGGACACAGTATTAAAGGCAGCTAGAGAGAGAAAAAATATCACCTACAAAGGAAAACCCATCAGACTATCATCAGACTTCTCAACAGAAACCTTACAGCCCAGAAGAGAATGCCATGATATATTTAACATAATGAAATAGAATAGCCTCGAAACAAGAATATTGTATCAAGCATGATTATCATTTACATTTATGGGAGGGATTAAACAATTCCCAGACAAACGAAAGCTGAGGGAGTTTGCCTCCCATAAACCACCTCTACAGGATATCTTAAATGGACTGCTCTAGAGGGAAGCACTCCAAAGGCTAAAAAGATGTCACCAGAGAAAATAAAATCATAGCAAAGAAAGCAGATCACACCAATACTAACTAAAGACAAAGAATAAAACACCTAGTATATAAAGAATGGAGGAGGAAGAATAAGAAGGGAGAGAAATAATCATCAGACTGTGTTTACAATAACTTAACAAGAAAGTTAAGTTAGATTGCAACCCTTGAACCTTTGGTAACCACGAATCTAAAGCCAGCAATGGCAATAAGTACATATCTATCGATATTCACCCTCAATGTAAATGGACTGAATGCACCAATCAAAAGACACAGAGTAACAGAGTGGATAAAAAAGCAAGACCCATCTATATGCTGCTTACAAGAGACTCACTTCAAACCCAAAGATATACACAGACTAAAGGTGAAGGGATGGAAAAAGATATTTCATGCAAACAAGGAGAAAAAAGCAGGTGTTGCAGTACTTGTATTAGACAAAATAGACTTCAAAACGAAGAAAGTAGCAATTGATAAAGAAGGACATTACATAATGATAAAGAGGTCAGTCCAACAAGAGGATATAACCTTTTTAAATATATATGCACCCAACACAGGAGTGCTGACATATGTGAAACAAACATGAACAGAATTAAAGGAGGAAATAGAAAGCAATGCATTCATTTTAGGAGACTTCAACACACCACTCACTCAAAGGACAGATCAACCAGACAGAATATACGTAAGGACACAGAGGCACTGAACAACACACTAGAACAGATGAACCTAACACACATCTACAGAACTCGATACCCAAAAGCACGGGATACACATTCTTCTCAAGTGCACATGGAACATTTTCCAGAATAGACCACATACTAGGCCACAAAAAGAACCTCAGTAAATTCAAAAATATTGAAATTCTACCAACCAAATTCTCAGATCACAAAAGTGTAAAACTAGAAATAAATTGTACAAAGAAAACAAAATGGCTCACAAATACATGGACTTAATAACATGCTCTTAAATAATCAATGGATAAATGACCAAATTAAAACAGAGATCAAAGAATATATGAAGACTAATGAAAACAATAACACAAAGTCGCAACTGCTGTGGAATGCAGCGAAGGCAGTTATAAGAGGAAAGTATATTGCAATCCAGGCCTATTTAAAGAAGGAAGAACAATCCCAAAGGAATAGTCTAAAGACACAATTAGTGAAACTGGATAAAGAAGAACAAATGAGGCCCAAAGTCACCAGAAGGAGGGACATAATAAAGATCAGAGAAGAAATAAATAAAATTGAGAAGAATAAAACAATAGAAAATCAATGAAAGCAAGAGCTGGTTCTTTGAAAAATTAAACAAAATAGATAAACCCCTAGCCAGACTTATTAAGAGAAAAAGAGAATGTACACACATAAACAGAATCAGAAATGAGAAAGGAAAAATCACGACGGACCCCACAAAAATACAAAGAGTTATAAGAGAATATTATGAGAATCTATATGCTAACAAGCTGAAAAACATAGAAGAAATGGACACCTTCTTAGAAAAACACAACCTTCCAAGAATGACCAAGCAAGAAACAGAAAACTTAAACAGACCAATCACCAGTAACGAAATTGAATCGGTAATAAAAAAAACTACCCAAGAACAAAACCCCCGGACCAGATAGATTTACCTCTGAATTCTACCAGGCATATAGAGAAGAAATAACATCCATTCTCCTTAAAGTTTTCCAAAAAATAGAAGAGGAGGGAATACTTCCAAACTCATTCTATGAAGCTAGCATCACGCTAATACCAAAACCGGGCAAAAACCTCACCAGAAACGAAAATTACAGACCAATATCCCTGATGAATGTAGATGCAAAAATACTCAAGAAAATATTAGCAAACTGAATTCAAAAATACATCAAGAGGATCATACACCATGATCAAGTGGGATTCATCCCAGGGATGCAAGGATGGTACAACATTCGAAAATCCATCAACATCTTCCCCCACATCAACAAAAACAAGAACAAACACCACATGATCATCTCCATAGGTACTGAAAAAGCATTTGACACAATACAACATCCATTCATGATTAAAACTCTCAACAAAATGAGTATAGAGGGCAAGTACCTCAACATAATAAAGGCCATATATGACAAACCCACAGCTAACATCATACTTAACAGTGAGAAGCTGAAAGCATTTCATCTAAGACAGGGAACAAAACAGGGATGCCCACTCTCTCCTCTGTTAGTTAACATAGTACTGGAGGTCCTAGCCACGGCAATCAGACAAAACAAAGAATACAAGGCATCCAGATTGGTAAAGAAGAAGTCAAATTGTCACTCTTTGCAGATGACATGATACTGTACATAAAAAACCCTAAAGACTCCACTCCAAAACTACTAGAACTAATATCTGAATTCAGCAAAGTTGCAGGATACAAAACTGACACACAGAAATCTGTTGCTTTCCTATACACTAATGATGAGGTAACAGAAAGAGAAATCAGGACAATAATTCCATTCACAATTGCATCAAAAAAGAATAAAATACCTAGGAATAAAGCTAACGAAGGAAGTGAAACACCCTGAAAACTACAAGACACTCCTAAGAGAAATTAAAGAGGACACTAAGAAATGGAAATTCATCCCATGCTCTTGGCTAGGAAGAATAAATATTGTCAAAATGGCTATACTACCTAAAGCAATCTACAGATTCAGCGAAATCCCTATCAAAATACCAACAGCTTTCTTCAATGAACTGGAAGAAATACTTCTAAAATTCATATGGAACCACAAAAGACCCTGAATAGCCAAAGCAATCCTGAGAAGGAAGAATAAAACAGTGGGAATTATGCTCCCAGACTTCAAGCTCTACTACAAAGCCACAGTAATCAAGACAATTTGGTATTGGCACAAAAACAGACCCACAGACAAGTGGTACAGAATAGAAAATCCAAACATTAACCCAAACATATACGGTCAATTAATATATGATAAAGGTGCCTTGGATATACAATGGGGAGATGACAGCCTCTTCAGCAGCTGGTGTTGGTAAAACTGGACAGCTACATGTAAGAGAATGAAACTGGACTACTGTCTAACCCCATATACAAAAGTAAACTCAAAATGGATCCAAGACCTGAATGTAAGTAATAAAACCATAAAACTCTTAGAAAAAAACATGGGCAAAATGTCTTGGACATAAACATGAGCGAGTTCTTCATGAACATATCTCCCTGGGCAAGGGAAACAAAAGCAAAAAGACCCAGTGGGACTACATCAAGCTGAAAAGCTTCTGTACAGCAAAGGACACCATCAGTAGAACAAAAAGACATCCTACAGTATGGGAGAATATAATCATAAATGATATACCCGATAAGGGGTGGAAATTCAAAATATATAAAGAACCCACACACATCAACAAACAGAAAGCAAATAATCCAATTAAGAAATGGGCAGAGGATATGAATAGACACTTCTCCAAAGAAGAAATTCAGATGGCCAACAGGCACATGAAAAGATGCTCCACATCGCTACTCATCAGAGAAATGCAAATTAAAACCACAATGAGCTATCACCTCACACCAGTAAGGATGGCCAACATCCAAAGCACAAACAACAAGAAATGTTGGCGAGGATGTGGAGAAAGGGGAACCCTCCTACACTGCTGGTGGGAATGCAAATTAGTTCAACCATTGTGGAAAGCAGTATGGAGGTTCCTAAAAAACTCAAAATAGAAATACCATGTGACCTAGGAATCCCACTCCTAGGAATTTACCCTAAGAATGCAGCAGCCCAGTTTGAAAAAGACAGATGCACCCCTATGTTTATTGCAGCACTACTTACAATAGCCAAGAAATGGAAGCAACCTAAGTGTCCATCAGTAGATAAATGGATAAAGAAGATGTGGTACATATACACAATGCAATATTATTCAGCCATAAGAAGAAAACAAATCCTACCATTTGCAACAACATGGATGGAGGTAGAGGGTATTATGCTCAGTGAAATAAGCCAAGTGGAAAAAGACAAGTATCAAATGATTTCACTCTTATGTGGAGCCTAAGAGCAAAGAAAAAAAAAACTGAAAGAAAAAAACAGCAGCAGACTCACAGAACCCAAGAACGGACTCACAATTACCAAAGGGAAAGGGACTGGGGAGGATGGGTGGGAAGGGAGGGACAAGAGGGAAAAAAGGGGCATTACGATTAGCAGACGTAATGTTCGGGGGGCACGGGAAGGGCTGTACAGGTCAGAGAAGACAAGTAGTGATTTTGTAGCATCTCACTACGCTTATGGACAGTGACTGTAATGGGGTTGGTTGGGGGGACCTGATGAAGTGGGTAGTTTAATAACCATAATGTTGTACATGTAATCTTAGATTAATGATACCAAAAAAAAAAGTATAGAAGTTGTATACTAACATTTCCCAATTTTCCTAAAATGATTTCCAGTGTTTCTGTAGTACCTTTTTAAAAACTGTAGTAAAACACATATAACATAAAACTTATTATTTTAACCATACATAGTAAGAAATCACCGCATCTCGCCCTCCCACAACCCGTGAATTTGCCTGACCTAGATATTTCATATACAAGGAGTGATGTATTATGTGGCTTTTGTGTCTGGCTTCTCTCACTTGGCATCATGCCTTCAAGGCTCACACGTGCTGCAGTGCGTCTCAGTGCTTCCTTCCTTTTAAGGCTGAAGTATTCCATTGTGTGGTAGACCAGTTTGTTTATTTATCCATTCATCTGCTGATGGACAGTTGGGTTGTTTCTATATTTTGCCTGTGGTGTTCAAATTTCTATTTGAACTCCTGTTTTCAATTCTCTTGGATATGGCACCTAAAGATGGAATACAGGGTATCTATAAACTGGGCCATATGCTATTTCTATGTTTAATCTAATGAGAAACTACCATGTTTTCCACAGAGGCCACACTATTTTATTACCACCAGCAAAGTACCAGGATTCTGATTTCACCACATTGTTGCCATTACTTGTTATTTTACATTAAAAAAATAATAGAGCCACTCTCGTGGATGTGAACTAGTACCTTACTGTGGTTTAATTTGTATCTGCCTAATGACTAATAAAGTTAAGCATCCTTTTATGTGTTGTCCATTATACATATTCTCTGGAAAAGTGTCTATTGAAGTTCTTTGCCCATTTTTAATAGGTTAGTTGTTTAATGGGTTGTTTGTTGAGTTCTAAGAGTTCTTTATGTATATTCTGGATATTAAACCCATATCATATATGATTTACAAGTATTTTCTCTCATTGTGTACACTGTCCTTTCACTTTCTTGACAATTTCCTTTGATGCATCAGATTTTCAATTTTGATGAAGCCTATCTAGTTTTTCTATTGTTGCTTGCACTTTCACGAGTCATATCTAAAAATCCACTGCCAAATACAAGTCATGGAGGTTTACACCTATTTATTCTATGAATAGTATAGGTTTAGCTCTTATACTTAGGTTTCTGATCCATTTTCAGTTAATTTTTAAACTTGGTGTAAGGTAGGGATCTGATTTTTTTCCTTGAGTGTGGATGTCTGGTTGTCCCAGCACCATTTGTTGAAGAGACTGTTTTTTCTACATCAAATGGTCTTGGCACCCTTGTTGAAGATCAGTTGGCCATAGATGTGTGGGTTTATTTCTGGGCTTTCAATGTTCCATTGGTTTGTATGTCTATCCTTATGCCAGTAACACTGGCAAAAAAAATGAGTAATTTTGTTCTTTTCCCCCACATGACTGTTTGGGATTTTTAGTACTTTCATACTTGGGTAAAATCTTTTATAGATTTTTAGTACTTTCATACTTGGGTAAAATCTCATACACACCTATTTTTTCCTGGGGTTAGAACTGGGTGGGTGGGACTGGCCCCCTGCAAGTATCCCAATAAGAGGGGTTGGGCCTGAATCGGGAAGGTGGGGGCAAATGCGAGTGCTCAGTTTGGTGGGGGGTGAGGGTCAGAGCTCACCAGATGGAGGAGAGTTACCAGGAATGATACTAGGTCAGAGGAAAAACATCCCCTTATTATTCAGATCAAAGCAGCCTGCTTAGTCAACACACTTGTTCACATACCTACAACCCTGTATGTACTAAACATACTAAAATCCAATGGAATGAATATACTTAATGCACTGTCTCACTGAGGCTGCCATCTGCCCCTGCCTCCATGGGGATGGGTGGGGTGTGGACTTAGCACAGGCATATTACAGCCCTCTGCTCTCTGGAAGGGATGGAACCACACAGCCTCGCCTCTTCTGCCATCAGGCACGGCCGTGTAACTCATTCCGGACAGTGTAACTGGACACTTTCAGGGTCCCCACTGCTCTGGCACCAGGGCAGCCTGCCTAGAGTTGAAGCTGGTTGCTTCACTGAGTAGCTGTTTTGAGTACAGCCCACAGACCCCTGGACACATGGCACAAACAAGAAATAACAGATTTTGGGGCTGTCAGTTGCTGTCATATGACTTAGCCATCCTGACAGACACAGGACGGAGGTATAGTCCACTCTCAGAGCTGAAGTGGGAGGCTGAGTGCAGAGTATGAGGGGAGTATTGCGGAGGGCTGCACCAGACCATGTGCACCCCATTCTCGTGTGGTTCTGTCAGCCTGACTTCGTGCTGTCCTCACTTCCACTGGCAGGTGCTGGTGGCCACTGGGAACATAAGTGTGTCACTGTTCTCTCCTAGGAAGGAAGGGGCACTGTGTGGTAAATGGGATGGCCATGCACAACACAGCTGTGTGGTCCCCTGGGCCCTGCACCACCTGCCTCTGCTACGGCGGAAGAGTGCTCTGCGACGAGGCCATGTGCCCCCCACGGGCATGCCCCCGAACACGCATACCTGATGGAGAATGCTGCCCAGTCTGCTTTGACTCAGGTATAAATACTTAGAAACAAAAGAGCATGTGTGTGATTGTCTTGAACTTCCATTTGTTTCTATTTTGTCATGACCTTACTTTCAAGTTATGATAAGCCAGTCATCAAAGTACTTAACATATTGGCACAATAATGAGAAACATGGCAATTATTTGGGAAATGTATGGGAGGGGACAAAAATAAGAGATCTTGAATTTACACTTTAGCCCTATCAGACTGAGTACACGTGGAGCGGATCATATCCCACACTTGACGCTCCACTTCAGAGATGCAGCGGCAGGGTCCACACAAGCCCACAGCTCCAAGTGCTTGATTGTGAAGTGCTCTGCTTAGTTCCCACTTACTCCAACGCTGAGTGGGCACAGCTACCGTCCCAAAGGAAGGGGAAGAACCTCGGTGCATGAAGGGAGGAGTGGTTTGTGTCTGGACAGCATAAAGCCAGGTGCTCAAGGTGGCTGTGGTTGCTACCCCTTCATCTCATGAGGCTCATGCCTGAGGGAAGAGCCGACCTCAGGAGGGAGTCCGAGGGCCCCTCCACCAAGAGCCTGGCCAATGCCATGTAAAACAAATGAGGGAATAGGTGTTAAGTAATTTTACAGGAAGGGATGGGGATATTTTCTTTGGTCAAGTTAGGTTATTTTGTGCAAACAGGATGATCATAGAGTAAGTGTCTACAAGTCTCCTGCCAGGAAGAACTTTAGAATATTGAGGGATTTTATTTTGGTTTATACTATCAGATATTTTACTAAGTATCATGCCTTTAAATTATGTTAGAAAATAAAAGTGTTTAATGAAACTGACTTGGGGATGAAACAAGGTTTATACAGGAAGATGCAGAAGTTTTCAGACATTTGTCAAAAGAGTTGAAATATTCTTGAAATGCTATGGTTATTTTGGAACACTAACCTTGGATAAAAAGGAGGACTTTAAATATTTCAACAGAATAGCTTTAGTTTCCTTTGGCTAATTTTTGCCTATTTTCCTTTTGCATGTTCTGCTGGAGATGTGAAAAAAATAACTCACAGACTTTACAATATATACTGAACTGAAATCTCAAGTAATGCCTTTAAATATATTTTCTGAGTCCTTTTGGGGTGATTTACATAGTACAGTAAAAGCAGGACAGCAACTGAGGGAATTCATGGGCCTGTGAGCTCCCTCCTCCCTAGACTGATCATTTGGAGTGAGTCTCTGCCAGGCCACACACACACACACACACACACACACACACACACCCCACCCCCTCCTCCTGAGGCAAGGATAGCACAGTGGGACGGGCCTCCGGGAGACCCTGTTCCACTCCTGTCATCACAGAGACATGCCTAGGTCAGGACAGCTTCCATATCTCAAGCTGTTACAGTGAGAGTCTGGGAGGGAAAAGAGAACTCTCTACAGTTCTCAATTTTAGAGAATGCTTTTGTAGGGGCCCACAGAACTGAAAGAAAATTGGACAAAAATAAATCTATAAACAAAAACTGGTTTCATTACCACAAGCAAGTAAAATACATTTCATTTCCTTATGTCTGATGGTCTACAAATTCTTACATTATCAATAACTCCAATTAGCTGAACAAAACTGCTTATAAAGGTCACATCTGATCGCACTGCAAGCCCACACAGGACTTCTCACCATTCCACAGCACATGGCAATATTACTCCCTCTTGAGTCATCCAGCAGCATGATGCTCCGGGTAAAATAAATACTAAAGCCCATGGGCAAAACAAAATTGCCTAACAGATTAAAAAAAATGGAAATTATGCTACTATTAAAACCATTCGAGCAAATTTTCAACCTGCACTCAAATGCCTGGAGGGAACAATATTTGTTAAGCCTGTTTCCCCAGTGACTTTTCCTTTATTAACATCACTCCTTGCCCTGTTGTGCCTCGTCTCGTGCTCTGTAGCCTCCTACTCACTACTTGGCAGTGGAGCACCTCATGACACAACTGAGCTTTCTGGTGATTCTTCAGAACCAAGAGAACCATCCAGTGTACAGCATGCACCACCGCCACCCCTTCAGGAGGAGAGAGACCGCACACGCAGCAAAGAGGGGCTTGGACTGCAGGAGGAGGAAACCAAAGAGGATGCAAATGGGGGGAGCCTTCCTGACACAAGGCGGTACAGACAAGGCAGGCAGCAGAGCCCTGGAGAGGAGGGGAGGCATGCACGCCGACACAGAGGTCCAGCCAGGGAGCAGGACAAGGGCGAGGACCAGGACAACGTTGAGGACGAGGATGAGGAGCAGGCTGTCAGAGGGGATGTGTTCCTGCCACCCTCGCGGCACCCAGGCCCTGCCCTGCCCCGAGCCATGCCCCATCTACCCAGCAGCTGCTCCCTGTCTTATAGGACCATCAGCTGCATCAGTGCCCACCTCACGCACATCCCGCCGCTTGTGGCACCACAGATTACAAGTCTGGAGCTCGTTGGTAAGAGATGTTCACACGTTGGTTTTATCTTGTGCTTTACGAGTTAACAGCCCTCACTGCCCATGAAGGTTACATTTTAATTTCATAATATAAACTGGGCCCTGGTAGACTAATTTCACAGTCTTCAAACATATAAATAAACTTTGCAGAAGAGACATGTGTTTACTGCAGGACAGCAATTAGGTACAAGGCAATTGCCTTCAAATCAGATCATGGCTCCCGAGGACTTTTCCCTAAAGTCAGCTGTGCTGAGTACGACTCACACACAGTCAAGCATACTTTCAGCATGCTTCCGAGCTCTAACCCACGCATGTGGTTGTGTCAGCACTGCAGTTGAGGCCTGGCACACTCCCTACCTCCTGGATGCCCTCGCACCTCTGCTCTCACAGACTGACCACCAGTCTCCCATCTCCAGTGTTGCCTTTCCCAGGGTATCACAGAAATGGAGCCACACAGTACAGCCTTCAGTTAGGCTTGCCTCTGGGTGCTGCGCAGCAGGAGCTCGCCCCCCTTACCACTAAGTGCCATTCCACTTTTTGGAAAGACCACAGGTACTACCAAGGGTGTCTGGGTCACATCCAGTTTGGGGTGATCCTGCACATGCCTACCATAAATATTCAAAGCCAGAGGTTGTGTGGGCCCAGGCTTCCTTTCCCAGGGGAACACCCAGGAGTGGGGCTTCTGGGTGACAGGTAAAACACCCATGTTTGACTTTGTAGGAAACTACCAGCCAGCTCCCTGCCGCAGCTGGAGCATTTCTGTTGCTCTGCACTGTCAGTTGTCCCCTCCCTTAGTCATTCTGGGGGGCCTGGCACAGCCCAGTCCTCCTGTCCATGCTCCTTCAGTGCCCAAGGGAGGATTCTGGAGGAATAGTGGGATGAGGTGTATGTGAGGCTGGTGGTGGGCTGCCTGGGCCAGTGGCTGACCTCGGGTATATGTCTGGGTGACAAAGCCCACGCGGAGTGGCTCTGACTATTCCAGGTTGAGAGCATCTGAATAGGGCTCCAGACGTGTCTTGGGGGAAATCACAGCAATAAACTACCTCTGAAATAATGACCATATAAATAATAATCAATGGACATGGTCTGACACCTTTGTTCAGGATGGCCAGTCTGAGGTAGGGCTTGGCCAGGGGATGGCTTTCCCAGCACCACATTGGAGGCCTCCTAAGGAAGTCCTTGCATGTCTGAGGCTCCTGCTCCAGCAACACCCTCCCCACACAGCCTGTGTGCCACGTGTGATCTGCTGCGAGAAAACCCAATGAGTGAAAGGCTAATGTCTTAGGACCTGTGTTCAGTGACACTGTCGGTTTTACAAGGTCACCATGTGGTTTTTGCATCACTAGTTCTACTACGTTCATTTTCTGGGTTTAAAATCAACTGTGGTACTTAGCTAAATGTCAAAACAAAATTTAAGGCATGTAGGAAATTCTATAGATTGAAATTGTTGAATTATAACAGTAGACCTGGAGGTGAGCTGAGAGATTATCCCCCAGATTATTCAAAGGAGGAGACTGATGCTCAGAGACACCAGCTCCAGACGCACTGATACAATAGCACCACGTTTCTGGTCCAGGGTAGAAAGTGTGTCAGTGGGAAAATATGAAGGACTACAAAAATCAGCTTCTATATAACCTTCAGAAACACCTTTGTGGTGAGACGCCCGGTGCTTACAGAACTGTTGAGCAGTCACATTCTGGCTATTTCAGCAGCTGTACCTCAAGCATGATGTTCTGGAGCAGGCAAGTCCTGGGTGGAGGTGACTGTGAAACGGCTTCGTGCAGGCTGTTATTCTTCCAAACATGCATTTGCTTATCTAATGGACACGCCGTCCTAGATAGGGGCAGTGCTCCCCCAGGTAAAGATCTCTTCTGCTACGCACACATGTGCATACATGCAACAGGCCTAAAGTACAACTGCTCTGTGTCCTAGGCAATCCCATCACCTCTGTTCCAGATGAAGCATTTAATGGGTTGCCGAATTTGGAAAGGCTTGATCTCAGCAAAAATAACATCACCTCTGCAGGCATGGGTCCGAAAGCTTTCAAGGTAAACACATGCTCTAGCTGGTGAGTAGCAGGTATCCACCTGGACAGCTTTCCCAACATTTATACCCACAATGGGGTGGGGGGTGGATGTGTGACTCGTTTCCTCCTCAGTTTAGAGTATCTGACATATTTCTAGTTGGCCTTCCTATGCTTCACCTTAGTGCACTGACAACGGCATCCATGTTTTTCATGGAGTGGTTTCTCCCCAAGTAGCTGAAAACATGTGGAAGTTTGGTCTCTCAGCACATGAGGTATTTCTGGGAATAAGGGAGAGGTTATCTGGAAACTCAATTAACATTTTTGGGCCGGCAAGATAGACCTTCCTTACTTTGTGCCAGGAGCAGACTCTGCCAGAGGAGGGGCTTAGCAACAGCAAAGGGGCCCAGATGACAATCAGCATGGGGCTGGTCAGGGAAAGAATAGGGAAAATGAGACGACAGGAAACAGCACAGAAAAAACCTGAGATGTTCAGATTTGACTAACATTTTTTCTGAAAAGAAGAAAACAGAGGATCAAAGAACTTCAGAGAAACAAAGGTAGAAGCAAGAAAGGGGGGCCTGTGTGCTAACACACCTTCAGAAATGTGTGTGTGAGCTTTGCAAAGTGCAGTGGAATACACTGCACCACAAGGTCAGGCTTCAGGCCCTCCACGACTCGGCCCCCTGGGCACAGACCACAGACCATGACACCCTCATTCCTGGCTCTGCAGGTGCCTCTGCCTCCTTCCCACCAGGCCCAATGCTGGCTTCACCCTTGCCATCCTTGAACACGGCAACCAGACTCATGCATTTCTAATACTGATCAAAAAGGAAAATACTGCGCAAATTCATCTCCTTTTGCTGTTAGGGGGTTCTCTGTCCCATTCCCAAACTGCTGACGTTTGACTCTGTGCATGGCTGACATGCTCCACTCCACTCCACTCAGGTCGCTGGGCTAGTCAGGCCAAAGAGCACAGAACCCAGACATGAAAATGCATGTCCAGACAGTCGAAGTCTCTGGGGTACATATAGGAGCTGTGTGTGATGCTGAGCACGTCATCCTGAAGAATTTCCACAATAATCACTGCTATTTTATGAGTGTTTCCACTAGTGCATATATAAAACTGAGGCTTACAAATACACTAAAAGGATTCAGACTGCTGCCCTGCTAGCACCCCTTACAGATTCAGATTACTGCACGATTTAATTAAGCTAGTACCTATTGCTGAGAAGGCAAAAACCTAAGACTTAGAAAAATATGACCAGTCTAGAGTGACAGGAGCTTTCTCTTGCTTACAAAAGCCACAGGGTAAGTGTGGGTAGGTGGGGTACAAAAACCAGGAAATGCCATTTGCTGAAAATGCCTGGGAAGAAATCTGCTGGCAGATCAACACTCACCTGGCAGGAAGGTTGTGGGGTGCTATCTAAATCTGAGCCAGTGGGTGTGGTTGGGAGATAAGAAACTACTGCCCTCTGCCCAGACATAAAAGTAATTCTGAGATTTGCCTTTTAAGCTTCTGAACAAGTTAATGCGTCTGAACTTGGATGGGAACAACTTGGTAGAGATTCCTTCCGAACTGCCATCAACGTTAGAGGAACTTAAAATCAACGAGAACAATCTTCAGGCTATCAATGAAGAGCGCTTGTCAGGTATCAGCAAGGGCTCTATGCCCTGTACTTACAACCTTCCTTCTAAGTCATGTGCAAAATTTTATTGCAGCCAAATGAGTAACCCACAAGATTAGGCACCTTACCATTTAAGGTGAGAAAGTTTATTTTAACTGGTGAAACTTTTAAAAACTATCTTGAACTACCCTGGTCTTTAAAAAGTACTCTAACTATAAATAAGCCTTTGAGCCATTTCGGGTTCTCATCTTCCCTAGTCAGTAACCCAAGGGCGAGTCTGAGACACCCCAGGGCGAGGTGCTGCAGGGCTCCCGGCACACCTTGCCCAAATGTGTTGACGTGTAGCTTACAGGAGAACTACGTGTAAGGTGAGTAAGTGGGTGCTCCAGGCTGAGGGCGACCCTGCAGCCACAGCATGTGCACGTCATGGTCATCACTGTGGCCCTGACAGTCCTGCTCCTGAGAGGGTGGCTGTGGAGGTTCTGCCACCTGGGTGTCAACCAGGCACATGTGCCCCACAGGGCCAGGGGATGATGAGCCTGGGGGTGTGGCTGCTGAGGAGGCTTGGCGGGGGCTCTGGGTGACCAATAGGTGGTTTCTGCTCTGAGCTGGCTGACGCTCACACTGTCATGTTGTGAACTCGGATAAAATATTCAGTGTTACAGCTAGCCTTCCACAAACTCTAGCTGGCCTCTTTCACTAGATTACATGCTTCTGTAAGACAAAACTTTCAGATTTTTCTCTGTATCTTCCAGCTTAGCATAGCTCTTGAGGTATATTGGGCTCAACACACATTTTGTTCATTTGAAATATATTTATTATGTTAATGTGGACAAAAAGCCTTTAAAAGGATGAAACAGTTATTTTCTTTCACTCCCAAAACTTCAGAGAACAAAACCCTTGTGGTGATGGGAGAAGCAACAGAAATGAGAAGTGCCTAGTTTGAGGGTTAGAGTTATGGTGACACTTTTCCAGACTGGTTTCAGGACACACGTGAAAGACATTAATTAACAAAAATTACGATTGGCTTTGTCATATGGAAAAGACTTAAAAGCCCAATTTCTAACTGCCAGGTGAACAGAGGGCAAAGGAGCCCCTAAATTAGATCAAGTGCACTATCGGTGAGGGTATGTTGTAGCTGTTACCAAAATGACATGATACGAGGACGTCTCACATTCCTGCACCTGCCTCCTGCTCGCTCCCCTCCCGGCTCTGTGGTCCATCACAGGGAGGCCTATCCAGTAAGGGGGCTCTCTGCGGTCCTCTTGTCCAGATAGCCCTGCACTGTGGGCAGAGGGCTCCTCTGCTGTTCAGGCTGGGCTCTGAGCTCCCATGGCCCCTCTGGTGCTGAGCTCTGAGTCCTCTTGCCTCTGGCTTCTCAGCTCTCCCCGCCCCCAACAGGAAGAACTTCCTACCAACATCCTGCTTAATAAACCCTCTTTCTACCCCAGGTCTAACTGCAGGTGCCTTATCTAATACTGCACTGGCTCCCGTTACATACACAGCATACACTGTTTCCTATACACGCAAGCACTCATAAAACAGAGAGTAACTGTAACATGACACACAGCATCGATCTGCATTGCATGTATGTCTCTGTCTTCTGGGAGGTCATGTAATGACCATTAGTCTACTTCTTTTATCTGTTTTCACTGGAAATCTATTAAGTCCCTCAAACCTCAACTGTGTATTAGATAAATAGGCTGCATTCTCAGATTCTCTAGCTTTGGAAACTGAAGAGAGGGGAGAAAGCATACCAACTAACCACAGCTTACTGGTCGGCCTCTCTAATCCTGTCTCAGCCCTTCAAGGGCTCCTAAACACAACCACCAGAGAATGTTCTGTCATGCCGTCCGCTACCCACGGACTCCTGGCTGCTGAGAGGAAGCCAGACCTTGCCCGTGCACAGAGGCCGGCACAGCCCTCCTCCGCCCCAGCCCTCATCTGCCTGCAATGGGCCACCGTCCCCAGGAGGGCCTCTTTCCCATCTGTGGGCACCTGGGTCCTCACCTGGGTGTGTGCCCCCGGCTGCCTTTGCCCACATCTCCCTTCCTAAGAGCTGGCCCTGCTAGGTCTACACTGCTGCCCTATGGTGCTCCTGAGGGTGCTGAGCTGTGCAGGGTGCTCAGCAGGCCCAGAGACTTGAACTGAGGAGAGTATTGTCCCTGTTCTGGGATCTTGGCCACTGAGCAAAGTCCAAAGTCACACCCTGAGTGTCTGACTCAGGTCTCTCTGCAAATCATCACTGGGCCACCTGCCCCCCCTTAAGCTTTCAGCTGATACAGACCATTCCACCCCTGAGGCTGGGAGAGACATTTGGAAAAAACTTGTTTGTATAAAAGCCTTTCTTGGTAGCTCAAGCTGAACGTGTGGAGAATTTTTTAATTTTCCTTTCAAAATGTCCATTTTCCCGCATTCTCTGCCAGGAAGTGAACAACAGTGATGGGAATTCTCTGCTGTAACCCCTGGTTCAGAGAGAGGTTGCCAGGCAGAGTGCTCTGTGTCCTAGAAAAAGGAATCATTCATGCGTTACACTCCCCACCCATCCCTGAAACCTGCCATTCCACATCTAGCTGGCTATGAAGGAAGACCTTCCACAACCTGCTTCACTCACTCCCCACCCCAAGTCCAAGTCCAAGTCCCTGCTTGACCACTGCTGCCTCTGCGGGGTGCCCCGGCTCTCATTCCTGCTCTCCTCCTCCCTCTCCCTCTTCAGCTTCTTCCTTATTCAATTTTCATCACACACCATGATGGTGACTCCCTACAGGCCCAGACCCACAACTGGAACATGCACTCAGCACTCAGTGTCGGCTGAGCTGAGCATTCAGGGTTCAAGAGTTTTGGGGAAAGGCTGTAAATGGGGATATAGATACAGAAGCTATGGCATCTGCCCTCCAAACTTAACATTTCATATTTGGAAAGACTACAGAAACGGCAGAGATTTTCAGTTATCCTAATATCCTGATAATTTTATTTTTTTATAGACTTAAATCAATTGGTCACCTTAGAACTGGAAGGAAACAGCCTCAGTGAGGCCAATGTCAATCCTTTAGCTTTCAAACCTTTGAAGAGCCTAGCCTACCTGCGTCTGGGAAGAAATAAATTTAGAATTATACCACAGGGTCTTCCTGCTTCAATTGAGGTATTAATAGCTTTTTTTCTCATGTTTTACAGTTTAACTGCGGTACACTACAACAAAATAAGATTCTAAGATGCATACTGAACTCAGTTTTGGTGTTGTTTACAGAATTTACTATCATTTGAGCATTGCTTTCTCTTAAAATTATGAGTCAAAGTTATAATTACTAGCAGAGACCCTCAATAAGGTGAAAGTTGGTCCTGCTAGCAGCTCGTGGGGAGAGAATGGGGAAGATGAACTGAGGTATGAAAAGAATATACAACTTGCAAAAACTGCTCTGAATTGCGGGTTGCCTAAAGCCCTGAGCTCCCCTGTCCTGAGCAGCTCCCACCAGGGGCCATGCACTGTCCTGTCTACAGCCCCTGGAGACACTGCTGAGGCCCAGGTTTGTGCTCTCCCTTGCTGCAAGCAAGGAACACTCTTCACTGAGGGGGTTCTAGGGGACCTCACTGCTGAGTGCACACCCCAACTCTCTGCATGAGGAGTGGAGGTCCGGCAGTCCAGCTGGGGTCCAGGGGGCTTCCTCTGAGCTCTGTTTCTGCCATACATGGCCACTCAGCAAGAAGGCAGGACACAGCTTCCCAGCTGTGGAGCCACCAAGCCAGAAGAGAGGGACATAGGCCTCAATCTGCTTCTGCCACAGCCACCCATCCTCCTCCTCTATCTGCAAATTAAGATATGACCTCAGAATTTATCAAAATCATAAAGATCAAGGTTGCAAATCCAGTGTTACATCAGAATCACTTGAACCCTAAAGAAATACAGACCCTTGACCCACCCCAGACATCCTAAATCAGGGTCTTTGAAAGGTGGGGTCAGCAAATTTTAAATGGACAGTGCACATGTACAGTAACTCACACACAACTTGCATAATACAAAAGAGTGGTGTGTTTCCATTCCATGTCCAAACCCCCTGTCCCTGGTTTCTCTTTCCAAGGGGACCCTCTCCCTGGCCTGGGAGGTGCTGTCCACACAGGTGTGCTCTGACTCCTCCTAAGGAGTGATTCTAATACACAACCAAGTTTGGGTAACACTGGGTAAATAACCCCTAAATGCACAAGGCAAAAGCCAAAAGCTAAAAATCACTTTACCCATTTCTAACAGATACTAAAATTAAGTGACAAGGAGGGGAACTGACTGCCTTGGAATAGAAAGTTACACTGGAGGTACATACCAATTCTGCTTGTGATTCCAACAGGATCTCAGAGAAAAACTCCCTCTAACGTCAACTGATCTTAACTTGAAGGCAGCTAGCTGCTGAAACTTAGCAGTAATTCTAGCAAACTTCACTCTGCTATCGATTCTAAACAACTAAAATATTTATAGACAGCATGGGCTTGGGAAGCAGGCAGAGCTGGAGCTGGGGCCCGTTGGGACCATCTCTCCCAGGTGTTCACGTGAACCTGGGCCCCTTTCCTCTCCAGGCCTGGGCTTCCTGTTACTAAATGGGGATGATAATTTCCACCTATTTTCCAGGGTTTTGAAGCTCAAATGAGATAGTTTATGTAAATGAGTTTTGCAAATCGGAGAGTTTTATACAATTATTATGGAATGCTGTATTTTGCAACATTTTATGGTTAAAAAAATAAAATCATTTAATTCCATAACCATGATAGACAGCCCTTTTAACTTTTTTTAATTAGTAGGGAAACTCGACAACTTAAAAAAATGAACTCAGTTTGAAGAGCAGAAAAAGAATCCAGGTAATACTGATGAGAACAATCTGTAATGGCATTTTAATCTCTGTGAAATTGAATATATTTATTCAACAAACAAGAAAATTAAGCTTTTTTCTCTTAACTATAGGAATTATACCTAGAAAATAACCACATTGAAGAAATAACTGAAATTTGTTTCAACCATACCAGAAAGATCAATGTCATCGTACTACGCTACAATAAAATTGAAGAAAACAGGATTGCTCCTTTAGCCTGGATCAATCAAGAGTAGGTATTGGTACGGCTTCTTCCTCTTGCCATTACTGAACAGGATGCAAACGTGGGAGATGAAAGAGAGGGCACGACATCCCTTCTCAGTGATTCTTCCCTCCCCGAAACTCAGCTCCTTGTGGGGAGCTCAAGCTACCCATGGCCTGCCTGGTGTCACAGTGGCCGAGGCCATGGCCGGACGCCCTGCCAGCCCAGTGCTGAGCCGGAGGTCTGACGAGTCCCTCCTACTCTGCCCGGCTCACAGGTTTAAGTGAGGTACCTCCTCCTCCCAGGAGGGATGCTGCCTCCCGCAGGTGGAGCACCCACCTCACTGTCCTCACCATGTCACCATCCCTCCATGCTGCTTCTCCACCTCAGTCTCACCAACTGCATGGTGTGTGGCTTAAGCGTGGAGGCAAGGCAGTACCCACTGTCCTGGAGAGGGCTCAGTGGCCCGGCAGCAGTCTTGGCCAAGGGCATTGGGCCTCTCCATCAGGAGGGGACAAGTAAGTGTGGGAAGGCCAGACCAGTCTGTGGTGAGGGAACGGGCCTGGGAGGCAGAGTGGGGTCAGGCATCCTTCAGAAGCAGGGCAGAGATGAGAGGCCTTGTGCCTTATCAGCAGGATGTGACCTGGCAGGGCGGTGCTCTTCATCAGAAGGCACAGGTGAGGCTCCTGAAACAAGCCAGGTAGCTCAGCATGTTTCCCAGACTGCTGGGTCAATGAACGACTTTTGCTAGATCCCTCAGTTCATCCAGAAGTCCTGGGGGCCAACTCAGCAGATCAATCCCACACCACCACCACGTCCTTGTTGGAGCCAGAGATGGTGTTAGGGGCAGGCAGGCAGATGTTGGCTAGGACTCTACTTCATTCCTGATCTAAGATTGCCTTAGAGATGTTGGGGGTCTGCTCTGGGTTCACAATTACCCGAAGATACGAGTTTTCCTTCTGAACTCGAGCAGCCAGATGGAGGCAGGGCCTGGGCTGCCCCACTTGCCCGAGGCAGCAGCACCAGTCTGTCAGCACTGGGGCTCTCAGTGGCTGCCCCAAGGCCCCACCCTCCCTCCTCTCCTTGCTACAGAAACCTGGAGTCGATTGACCTCTCCTACAACAGGCTCTACCACGTACCCTCCTACCTGCCCAAGTCCCTACTGCACCTGGTGCTCCTGGGGAATCAGATAGAGCGCATCCCTGGCTACGTGTTCGGCCACATGGAGCCAGGCCTGGAGTACCTCTACCTGTCATTCAACAAGCTCTCGGACAATGGCATGGACCGTGTCTCCTTCTATGGGGTATACCATTCTCTCAGAGAGCTGTTTCTGGATCACAATGACTTAAAATCCATACCCCCTGGGGTACCAGACATGAAAGCACTACATTTTCTGAGGCTGAACAACAACAAGATACGGTAAATTTTGGCTTTTTCAAGTATCAACTTAAATTGTTGTAGTTATCCACAAGTATGATTAAACACCCATTGTATGATGTCTGGGATTTACTTTAAGAGAGAACAGTGACAGAGACTGCATTAAACAATATGGTATATGCTAAGAATTGTTGAAGCCAGATGGTAGGTGCTAAAGGATTCATTATATATGTTTTCTTCTAAACTTCCAAAGTAAAATATTTTCAAACAGAGTATTATTACCTAAACTCAGGACCTTAGAGATAGGTTGAAATGAGGTTTCAAGGCAATAGATACGGTGCTGCTCCCATATATAATTTAAAAGACTTAAACCTGTATAGTATAAAACCCACATATATGCTAAAATGTAAATTGCTTCTATCTAGATTTTTTTTAAGGCAAAATTCTGAATAAATTCACTGAGACTCCATGTCCCTCACTTCTGGGGATGCATTTTTCTACGTGCATCCAGTCTGCCTGCAAAGCAGGGATATGTCAAGAGTGAACCTGAAGTGAGTGAACCTAGTGGTTCAGGCAAGAGGCAGGTCCTTGAGGATTATGCCTTAACTTCTCCCCATTTCTTCAATCTCAAACACAAATTTCTAGAAAGAAAACAAAACAGAGAGAATCCAGATCTTATAAAGCATTGAGGGAGGAGTTGGGGGCAGGGAAGACTTTGTAAGATTCTGTATTAAATATTTTTGCTAAAATGCTTCATAGGAGGCATACTATGCCTCTGACTGCAAGGCATTAGGAGGCCTGCCTTGTTTGTCTCAGTGGCCACATCTGGTTCACTAGAACCAGTGGCTTCACTCATAGATGATTGCTGCTTGAATGTGTGATTTCCAAAATGTTGAATTCCTATTTTTGTCATTGTCACATTTGTTATCTGGAATTCCTCTATAAAGCATTTTTTCTTATCAACAAGGGCCACTGTGTTACTCTGAAAGTTAAGATAAATGCTCAGTTCTTTCCTTTCAACTGCCAATCAGGGTAAGAAGTTGGCTATGAATCTGTAATGTGCCAGTGATGGATGTTAAGTACATTTCCTGTGGGGATCACGTCACAGTTTGTCCAAATATCAAATCACCACATTGTACACCTTAAACTAAAACAATGTTAAATGTCAATTATATCTTTATAAAGCAGGAAAAAGTGACACATATGCATTACGCATGAATGAAAAAGATTATAAAATATAGTAAAATGTTAACAGTGGCTGTCCCAAGAAATAAAAAGAAGTTGGTGGCTAAGTGTTTCTGCTTTATGATTTTGGCTTTAGTTTCTATTCTTGGCTTGCTCTTTCCCTCTAGAGAATCAATGTACATTTATGGTTTTATTTAATCAGAATGTTTTAACTGGTTGCATTTATTATTCATTTTAACCTCCCCTCTTTGGTAGATGGCAGTCTCTGGGCAGCTCCTGTCTTGGGATAGGCCTCCGTCGATCTTGGGCAGCTCACGCTTGCACTCCTTACTAGAGACCTGCACCAGTCTCACTCCCAAACCCCTGCTCCTCCTAGAACAGCACTCAGAGGCCCCCACCTAGGCAACAGGCATGTTCCTGTCCAGTGTGCTGCTGTTTCAAGGCCTTTAGGTGCACACCAGGAAATATGTAGTACACACTGACACTCCTGCCCAAGTGTAACACTATTATTTCTTGTTTTAAACTTGTTTCTCTTACACTGAAAATCTATGTTCCCAACAACATTAATATTAACTTAACATTTATTACCTTACAGTATTAAACAATGGTTTCAAAATGACAATACCATTATTACAACAAAAGTACTGAGTTAACTTCACCATGTCTTTGGCACCTCTATTTGTGTTTAGAATATGTTCCACAAAGGATGTACAGCTGAAATACAGTGGCTTTCTTTGTGACAATATGTCAACAGCTTAATATTTTCAGATAAGGTCATTAGTTTGTTTTTAGATTTTAGTACCTGCTATTTCCTATTTGATTACTATTATTTTTATTGTTAAACATTTATATGATTCCAAGTCAAAACTGTATAAACAGGTATATTAAGAGAAGTCTTTTTTCTATGCCTGTCCCTTACAGCACATTCCACACCCTCTCCATAGGTTGAATTTTATTAATTTTTAGCTTACCCTTCCAGTATTTCTTTCTACAAATATAAGCATACACACATACATGTACTCATATTCTACCAACACCTCCCACAATTTTTAGATCACTACACAGAAGGATTTCTCTTCTCTCTCTAGAGAGACTGTGTATTTTTTATACTCTCTATTTTTAAAAATGACCAGGATGTCCCGGGTATCACCCCATATCAGTATATAATTTACTCATTCCGTCTCACAACTGAATAGTGTCCCATTATGTGGATATTCTATTCAACCAGCTCCTGATTGACAGACATTTGACTGTTCCAATATTTTGCTACTGCAAATGATGCCCTAACATGTAACTGTGTTCAAGAGTCATTTTGTATTTTTCCAGTCGAACTTTGAGGCAGCTTCTTGGGAGTGGGATCGCTGGTCGAGAGGGTAGAGCTCACATGTAGTTTTGCTAGACACTGCCGCGCCTCTCCCCACAGGCTGTGCTGCTCTGAACCCCTTCAGTGAAGCCTGATGCTCCCCAGCCTCATCCTCAGAACTTGCTGAGGAGCTTTTGGATTTTGTGTGTGTGTCAAATCTAGTAAGTGAGAGTGGTATGCCAGGATGGTTCCCACTCACATTACCCTTATGAACAAAATGAGCATTTTTTCACGTTTACATATCAATTCAGGTTTTCTTCTGTGAATACTTTTTTTCTGCCCAGGTTTTAGGAAGTCTCTGTGTATTAGCCCTTTATCTGTGATCTAAGTCGTAACTACTTTCTCCTAGTTAGTTTAACTGCATTTTTTAAAAGCTGTAGCTAATTTATTAATCTTTTCTTTTAGTGCTGATTGAGTCATAAATGGGAAGATTTTTTTCCCTATTTAATCCCCAGAGTATAACTATGCTTTATTCTACTATGCTTCAGTTTTCACATTTAGATTTTTGACATACTTGCAATTTTTTTGGTGTGTAATGTAAGAAAAATATCCAATTTTATTTTAAAAAGAAAAATTTTTAAACAAATGTAAAACAACTAAATTATGAAGGCCAAATATTACAAGGACCATTAGTGACTTACGTGTCTATCTTTCCTTAGGAACATCCTTCCAGAACAAATTTGCAATGCTGAAGATGGTGATTCAACCCTGGAACATCTTCATCTTGAAAATAATTACATTAAAACAAGAGAAATATCATCCTATGCATTTTCATGCATAAGATCATATTCAAGTGTAATTCTTAAACCACAAAATATCAAGTAATCCAAATTCCCCTTCATCTTTTATAATTGTACTCATGAGTCTGTGGTAGAGCATTTGTTATCAGTAAGGGACACAGCCTGACTCGCCATCCAGATGAACAGCCCAAATCAACAGGTGGCTTTCCAACAGCTGCAGGGTTTCAGCCTCACACTCCAGAAAGAAGCCACTGCCAAGTCCCTTGTAAGAACAGAGGCTCTGCACTGCTGTCTAGACTGGGGGCTTCCTACGTCCCTGTAAAAGTTATGTGTATTAGGGTTCAAAGCCAAAAGTGTACGGCAGGAAAAAAACACCAGGTAGAATTTATGTATTAGTGTTATTATTATCCTACTGTAAAATAATATTAATTTTCTGTAAGACCCTATGCTACAATTATTGGTATAAATACACCTAATTATCAGCTTAGCTTTAGTTCCTTCTATTAATTACATTGTGAAATTAAAACACTATTGTACTGTTAATTTCGCGGTTCAGAACTGTACTATGGTTATGCATGTGGGTTATTAGCATTATGGGAAGCTGGAGGATATATGTGAATTCTATACTACTACTGAAACTTTTCTGTAAGTCTAAACTTGTCTGTCCAAAACAGTAAAACAGTATTTTACTATCACCCTCATTATTCTTTACTCAAGATCAAAAGATTTTATGGAAAGCAGTGGAGCTTGCTTACAATATTGGGTAATTATTCTTGACTATAACCTTGTAAATGTAAACCTACTGCATGAAATTTTGAAAATTTGAGCTCCATTGGCCACTGCTGGCACATATCTCCTTCTAATTTTCTTAAAAGTATTCTTTTATTCAGTTCAATTTAACATAAAGTGATTACTATGTATGTATTAGAACCTACTACCCAAACTATATAGCATTAAAATTTTCATTATGTAATAAGCTTTTATATTTATTTATAAAATAATTTATGAAAGATACATATAGAAACAATGTTGACTTTTCTTGTTACTCAGTTCTATGTCTTGAAAAAAAACACCAGGTTAGGAACTTCAGCTTAGGTTACTCCAGCTTTTCAAACTTCAGTTACTGGGTTATCCGCCTGCCTTCTCACTACCCACTTCACAGAGCAGTAGTGGGAACCAGGCAATGAAAGCATCTAGAATGTGGTGTGCATGTGAGTGCACCAGTCACTACAGATTTTCGTATAAAATTAAGAGCCACTAGCATATTCAATCAAAGCTGACTGTTCCCTGGGCACCTTCCAAGATGTGCACATTTGATGTACCCCACTGGAGCTAATGTTACTTTTAAGCCTTTCTTTCTAAGTGCCCTCTCTGAATACCTAGGATTTTGAGATTACAGCATGAACAAAGGTAATAATATGCTAGAGATGGTTAGAATCAAGGGCCAAAGGCTTACGTGTGGCTACGAACAGAAGTAGAACCTTATGGGAAAAAAGTTGAGATTTATAACCAGTTTAGGAATGCAAGAGACAGATAAAAACAGGAAGACAGGGCTATCCACCCATGTACAGGGCCCGGAGCAACCCTCTCCTCCTCGCTGTGGCAGTGTAGACACTGTGACATAAAAGCCCTAAGGCAATCTCAGTCGTTAACAAAACCAGCATCTCAGACTGAAAAATGGGAGCCAACAGAACAAGCGCCCTGGAACACACAGGTACCCAACGCTCCTGCCTTGTGTACCCTGACTGCCATCAGCCAGGTCCAGATGCTGATCTAGAGACAGGGCCTCTGCTCTCTTGGAACACACTGTGATAGAGGCAGACGAGCTGCCAACTGGGCAGATGATCAAGCCAACAGCCTGCTGTGATGAAGGCTGTAAAGCAGGGGGCAGCGTGCAAGGCTGGGGTCCTGAACCCCTCTGCTTGGGCCCAGGTGTGCAAGCTGCAGGAGTCATAGGGCAACGTGGCCACCCCAGCAGCCCCAGGGTTACACTTCCTGTGTGGAGGGATGCATGCTGAGACTCTACTGTGTTCTCAGGGACACCCTGGCAGTGGCAGAATCTCTAGGAAGTCTGAAAGTCAGACTGACTGATGGATGCTTTGTTCTTAAGTTGGAAGATGCTTTTATTTCAACTGATTTTATAATTTAAAAGATAGAATGTGTCTAGCATTGAATTTGTTTAGCCTTGAAACTTCATATGCTGGATAGGAAGTTTGAATTTCATTAAAAAAAAAGTGATAAATGTCCTCTAGCAAATACTCTTTATAATATGTTAAAAACAACCAGATGTACTGTTTGGCCTAGAAATATGCTCTAATTACTAACACATATGTACTCTAAGGAAATCCTGGCCTAGCCATGGTCTGAAAACATTCATGGTGTGTCCACTTTGCACATATGTACAAGGAATGCTAACTACATTTAAAATTTTGAGGTCTGGCTTATTGTAGGCGAGACTATTTCAAAAAACACTGAAGGTATGATATGGTATTCCACGTACAGCCTGGAATGGTAAGGCAATAATTATAACAGGAGCCAGGACATGTGAGTGTCCGGCATGGTCTCCACTGATCAATTTTGCAGTCATTTTGCTTTTTTTGGACTATTTGACTCAAATATAAAACGTTTAGGATAGATAAGTGGTCTCCAACACATCTCATCGCAGGTTGGTGGTGCCTGGGGTGGGAGTGTCCCCAGGGGACGTACACGCTCTCCCCTCAGCCCAAGCAGCTTCAGAAAGGTCTTGTTGCCCCAGCCCCCTTTTCCCCTAGGACCTCTGGACAGGCACTATCTAAATCTCACACCAGTTTCTAGGACTCACAGAAGACATGCTGCCCATGCCCTGGTCCTCCCAGCCCCCTGCCTGGCTCTGCCTGTGTTCCTGAGCCCAGATGGAGCCCGGGGACACTCTTCTCAGGTACAGGGGTCACCATGGCCTGGGCATAGCTGGTCTCCTGTATGATAGGGCAGGAAGGTCTGGCTGGTGTGTCTGCCCTTTGCGCTCCAGAGCTTCGGCTGGCATCGGCCCCCAGAGCTGCTCCGAGACAACCAGACTGCTGACCTCTGACAGAGGACACCCAGGAAGGCTGGATGTAGAGGGCATGCAGTGGCTATGGCCCAGCGCTTCAAGGCACAGGCAGGCTAGCATCCTGTCTCTGCCAGGCCCTGTGCCTCCCCACGAGGCAGACAGGTCAGTGTTCTGCCAGGTTGGGGCACAGAGGAGGGTACTGAGAAGCTGAGTGGACAGATTGGGAGCGAAAATGCTAAGCTGGGGTCTGTGTGGATCCATAGGCAAGAATGCGCACCAGGGTGTGTGAGGAGGGGCAAGGGAGCCTAGTCCTCCAGGTGGACAGGTGCTGCCCTGACCTCAGGGGCTTCCCAGATGTCCAGCTCTGCACCCCACTGCTGACAGATCTGGCATATGAGTTACGTTTGTATTGATTATTTCTTTGCATATGGGGTGTTGCATGGTAGACAAGTAGGGGTATATCTTGTTTCTCCTGAAGGTTGTAAAGCTTAAAAGAACAGTGACAATTCATTTATTCAATCTCTGTATTCCATGCCCAAAGGAGGCGCTAACTGTTGACCCCCAGGCTAAACATCACCCAATGAGCTGACTAACATTGGTATTAACACTACTCCTAAACAAAAGGGGAAGGAATATTCAAAACCTAACCATTTTTAAATGAAAAGTGAGAAACTGAACTGGAAAAGATTTCTATAGGGTCAGAAAATTAATAAGGAACAATTTCTCTTCCTAACGTTCCCTGACATGGGCACTGGAAAGAACAAGAGTGTACTTTGCGAACAATGAGGTCATGCTTTGACAACTGGTAATCAGTTTTCTAAGTCATCATTTTTGAAACAGCCTTTGAATTACCAGGTTCATAGATGCTGCCATAGAAAAATAAACTACTCCACATCTGCTGTTTAAGTGAAACCTCAAAAGGCTGGTAAAGCACTCTGTAATGTCTCCCCTACCCTCTCCTTTATGGAGAAGATGGGTGGGTTTGCTTGCAAGAGAAGTACTCAAGACAGTGAAGGATAAATGAACTATCTACCTCTCCACAGCTATGGATTCTGATCCTCAGGCAACTTAAAATTCAAGAACATTCAAAGCACCCATGAAAACAATGAGGGGCTTCTGCCAGCTCTAACCTATGCGAGATGACTCCCGGGGCCCTTAAGCTCTCGAAGCCTATGAAAAATAAGGCCTGATTCCTGATAGAAGACACGTATGGTGATTCTGAACTGGAATCCTTATTGGCTGCAGACTTGACCAAGCTTAGAATCTGACTTTGTTTCCTCCCCATGAGATTAGCGGGAATGACATCCACCTCACAAGGTTGCAGGGACGGTCAGGTTAGGTAATGTCCATGGCTACCAGACACAGATGAGGTGGGTGCCCATTCCTTCACTAATCGTATCAGGAAACCAGCAGGCTGGAAGGTTCGGTGACTAGCTCAAGGCTACCAGGCTCTAAATATAATAGCTATGAATTATTTAAGGAAATGGATTCCTTAGAGTGTGAAATGCAGTGGGGAGAGCTGCGGACCAGCCTGCATTCGCCATGGAGGGCCGGGCCTAGGGGACCCTGCAGTCATACCAGTGACAAACCCTGGCCAGCAGCTTCTGACATCACTGTAGGCTCATACCCAAAGACAGTGTAGGGCGAGACAGGGGGGAGCTCTGGGACCAGGGAGAAACTGGGTCTCTCAGAGTCAAAGCTATTTCTTGTTATAGACATGGGAGTAGTGTAGAAGCAGAGTTTTTAGAAAAAAATCCTCATTATAGGAAAAGAAAAGTCTGACTTATAAATGTGATTCACTGTGGTTGTCCTAAAAAGAGGGAAACTGCATTTAGCTTCGGGCTCAGTCAGAGATGGCCCATGAGTGGGCCTAGGGGTACTGGCCTTGGCCTCCCCTTCCACAGCCAGGTGGCACGTGGGGGCAGATGGCTCTCCCAGGGCATTTAAGTGTTTCATTACTGCCCGAGGAGCCTCAGCTTCAACTGCATTAATCCAGCAGAACCAGACTGTAACCAGTGTCATCATGTGTTAGTACATATTTGATCCTGCGTGTCCTAAACAATGCTTGGGCATATTCTGTAATTACTCACATGTCTTTGCTTCGACACAAATAGGGAACTGTTGAGACAGTGAGCTCTGTTGGAATTTGGTCTGTTCTCTGCTGTTATTTGCAAAAAAGTGAATGTTCCTACACAGTAAATAGAGCTTGGTGACTACACAACTAAAAAATAAAGGCACGACTATTTCTTCTTTGAAGTTGTGTTTCTCCTTCTATGTGAAAATGGATAAAAGCTTACAGTCTAGCATATTTTTTCCTTTGCACAAAATGTGAAGAATGTGAATCCACACAAGGGAGAGCAGATCATATTAAAAATAACATGTGATTGCACTAAACACATATTAGTTTGGAAGAGAAAAGGAATACATCATGTTATTAAAATGCCATGGTGTGTTTCTAAGTAACAGAATCTCTGTGGTCAAATAAACTTACACTAAACCATCAGTTGATACCAGCAAATCTTAAAGTTGGAATCTGTTGAAGGTTCCTTTGTTTTACTAAGTTGAGAATTACATTCACCAAAATTACCAAATTTATATGTGACATGTATAAAATGCTAATCATGGTGTTCAGAATAAAGAATGCACTATCAATTCTGTATCTATTCCAGGACAGCAGTTCTTAACTATGTGAAGGACAGACCCCTTTGAGGGGATGATGGGAACTTAGACGGGCCCTCTGTACAGAAAATATACATCCACAATGCTGCACATATCAAAGAATCCTCCAGGCATTCATGTACCCTAGTCAGGAAACCTATCCAGGGCAACATTTTAAATAACTTGAAATAAATTTTATATGTAAATAATTCTTTAGAGTTAAGGATAAGTAAAAGAGTTAAAATTAATTTAAGGCAAATTGTCTTTTTCCCCACAATTATTCAGCAGTATTTTTAAGGCCATAGAACAGTTGATAGAATAATACAGTGAACACCTGCATGCTCTTCACCTACATTCACCGAGCAGTACCATTCTGTCACGCTTTCCTTACTGCCTCCTCTCTCCAGGTCCACATCCTTGCAGATTTGTGGGGACTGGGCTGGATCATCTGGATGTAAGCTGTGGGTCTCACTGATATCCACCCAACACTTCAACAGGTTAAGACCAAGGACACTTCCTTATGCAATCATGTGACAACCACATTCCCTCACATCACCAAACCAAGACACTTAGCACTGATTCATGTCCTCTAACTTAGACCACATTCTGATTCCCCAGTTGCTCAGCAGTGCCCTAAACTGCTGGGTTTATGTGTATGTTTTTGTGTGTCTGTGTGTATGGTGTGTCTGTGAATGAGTGTGTCATGTGTCCGTGTGTCAGGGTCAGCATTTAGCAGGCCAGCCCCCTCATCTCCTGGGCTGCAACAGGGGATGGTCCCCCACCTACAGAGTGTCCACACCTGGACCTGAAGTGTACAAGCTAGTTACCATGTGGCATGCCTCTAACCTGAATTTGTCTGATGGTTTCTTCATAATCATATTTAGGTAAAACACCTGGGGTGAGGCCTCCACTCAGGTGAGACCCTAAACTTCCTTACGCATCATGATGGGGCATGTCAGCTGCCTGTCACTAGTGGCACTGAGTTGTGGCTAATGTGGCCATATTCCCTGAGCAAGAAATGATCGGCAAGGTGCTTAGGTCTGCGTGGGTCTCCTGCCAGCCAGTAACCACCCCCTGGGTAGCCTCATCAACCACTGACTGAAGGTTTCTAACTCAATACTCCTACTAAGCAGTCAGCTTTCTTCTATGAAAAAGCTCTGGCCCTTTTTACCCTCTTTTCTGTGCTGTTGCCAACAGGACTTTGCACATGGCGTGTTGTCAGCCATCACCGCATCCTCACTCTGCTCACACATCAGTCATCGCCCCGCTCCCGTGCCCGTTGTACGCATGGTGTCTCGGGCACACCTATGCATTCCCTAGCCCCAACCTGCTGTTTTCCATCTCTCCCTGGAACACTGGTCCTCCTCAGGAGAAACAGTCCTTGGAAACACAGATCTGGAAAGTAGATGAACTCACTGCTTTCAGGTTTTCCCATGGTGACAGCTAGGAAACTTATTTAAAACAAAACCATTACTCCATCCATTCCTTAAAGCAAACTGACTTTTGAGGCACTACTTAGTTTAGAGCGAGACTCCGATGGGTGAGGACAGGATCTCAGCCTGCAAGCCCAGAAACCCTTACCTGCACAGTACAGGGCAGGGAGGCCAAGGGCAGGGCTAGTGTCCATCTAAGGGGCCCTGCTACGGCTCACCTGCAGCTGGATTGCACAGGACTCAGGGCCAGCTTCATCAGATTGATTTTTTAAGATATACTGTAAATTTAGACATTGATATAAAATGTCCTGGATTTTAAAAACACTGTATCCTCCACACAAAGCACACCTGCAGGCCGAGGAGTGCCCACAGGTCATGCCCTCCGGCACGAAGTCTGCACAACCTGAGCCAGAGCCAAGTCCACGAGGGAGGCACGGATGTTCAAAACTACACACCAGGTCGTCTCCTCCCCAATTCAGACGTCCTTGTGTGAGCCAACCACACACAACTTCTGGGTTGTGCAGGAGGAGCAGGCATTCCCAAGTGAGGACCCAAAGCCTAGAACATTCTCAGGAGGACCTGTGCCTGCTACAGGCTCTGGTCCTGTGCATGGCACACATGCCATCCGTGTGAACAGCCATGGCCAACCCCTTGAATGCAGCCATGACAGCCTGTTGTCCATCATTCCACTGAGGCAGACTGGGCTCTGGCACCACAACTCCCCAAAGCTACTGCATGGCCCCCTTATTAGCCATCAGAGCCTCAGTTTGCAGATGATCCCAAAGGTCCTTCTCAGTCTTGTGTGTTTGGTCTCTGACCACGGTTCTCTGCCTCTGCACCAGGAGAAGGTCAGGAAAGAGTTTTGGAAATTACATGTGAGTTTGGCTTAAGCAATTTATTTTTATTTTCACCATGGTTGGAAAATATCAGGTCATGCAAGAAATTTGTGTTTAAGTTCCTTTTATGGCAATCAATGTTTCTGTTCATAAAATGTCAGCACAGAGAATACCAGTTTTTCAGTTTTGTAATCTATCTTATTTACAACACACTGTGCCCATTATTCGTGATTTCCAAAGATATTATTTGATATAGTAAAAATAATTCTCCAATAGTTAGAGCAAAGCCTGATGAGGCAAAAAGCAAACAATAAAAACATAACACACCACACACAGAAAAGAATTAAGTCCTCTACATCAGACCCTGACAGGAACATAAAGTGGAGGTCTCTTCCTCACAAGAGAAGGGAGGAGCTTTAGGGAAGAGCAGGTATGCTGTCGTGCCTGGAATGATGACCTACAGGAGCCTCTTGCCACACTGTCTGCAGAACAGGATGAATGACCCCAAAACACCACCCCACCCCGATCACTCCAGGGCCACCTCCTTCCCCAAGCTTCTGACCAAAGGCCAAAGACAGATGCTGAGGACAATGGGCCATTCACACCTTCAGAAGGATGGGCACATGGCAGAGCCCAGGACTGAGGCAGGGTGGAGGCTCGGGGAGGGCGCTGGAGGGAGATGGGCCACATGGGGGCACAGAGGCAAAGGTGCATAGTGGGAACTGGCCCTGCAGGCGTTGCCACACAGAATAGGAGCCACACATGAGCAAAGCTCCACTGCTCACGAGAAGCTCAAACCTCAGTCTTTAAATACGTCAATTCTACCTAACAAAACACATACACATGAGCCTCAAACGACAGATTAACGAGTGTTCAAATGATCACAGATGTGCTCCAAGTGGGAATTAGCCCAGCTGAATGTCTGCACAGAGACAGGCTTTGTGGTATATTCATACAAGAGCATTCCATGCCATAACGACAGCAAACAGACCACTGCTAATCACATGACCTAGATGGCCTCCAAACAAAACATCGTATGAAGAAAGCCAGACAGGAGATAGAACGCACCATGTGATATGCTCATGTGGGCCAGGAAATGGTGCTTGAGGGCAGGCAGGAGCCTCTGGGAGGGCAGGGATGCTCTATCCAGGCTCTTTGTGAAAGTTAATCGAGCTGTACCATTATGATATATTCACTTTTTGTGCTATACTTCAGGGAAAAGTTAAAAAACAAAACAAAGTACGTACAAGACAAACACAATTTTGCCCCAGGGCTTCCCACCTACGGCCACAGCTCTGATGCAACTCAGGTTAGCAAATCCAGCTCAACATTCATGGTGTTCCTATCTGTCAAGGTAACACACATGATCTCAACTACACATAACAGAACAGGTGGGCATGTAGCATTCCAACCACACAGGAAGACCACCACCCCTCAGGAGCTGCCCTGGAGCAGGCCTGAAGCTCAGGGGACCAATGTATGGGGTGTCTGCTGCCCAGCCAGGGTCTGCCCTCCCCACTGGAGGCACAGTACTCTCTCTACAGCTGCAGCTGACTTGCTTCAGCAGGTGCCACTTCTCTGCGAGGTGGGAAAGGACAGGGTCTTCATGGCAGGAGAGCAGATGCTGTCAGCCCACTGGAAACATGCTTACAAACAGGTTGGCCCCAAATCTTTATGCCATGTGGACAGCTGGATCAACCTGCTTTGATGAGGCTTTCTCACCACACTTAGAAAAACATCCTGCCTTGAAGGACAATGTCTGAATTGCTGTGAGAATCAGGCATTCTCGTGGGGGTGGACACTGTGCTGACAGTGTGCTCTTCTCAGACGATGGTGTCTTCCTGCTCTAAGCACTTGAGTAACAGCTGATGTTCTCTTGAAAAGGGAAAGTCCAAGCACGTGTCATCTGGACCCCTTGTCAAGTCTGTGACAGCAGAGGCTGGGCCAGGGTATCGTTGCAGCGAGGACCTGAGAAGCATGCTGGAGCATGGCTATGGTCGTTGGAAGGCAGCAGCAAGGGTCCTGTTACAGGCATGCTTGCAATTTGGGTTTCTGTCTCAATGATGTGGGTGTCTGTACTAAGATTGATTAATATTTTGTTAGTCTATATGGGGTCAATGATTTTAAAATTTGTAATTTATCAGTATTCATTCAAGACTCATAAACTATCTTTTCAAATCAGTATTCCTTGAATGACTTTGACTATACTTTCAATGGCCAGTTGCCACACGTTATTAAGTTCTCTTTTTCTTCAGAATCTTCCAGTAGACGTCGAGAGTTTAGCTAGAAGTCTTGGCTATGATACAAACAGTGATGGAAAACACATGAGCAGTAACAAGTCTTAATCTCACTGCTCAGTCCTGACACGGGCTAATCTGTGGGAGCAGCTCACTCCAGTGTCACCCGGGGAGCTGCCTTGCTCTGCAGAGGGGTTCCTTGAAATGTCACACCCTCTCTTCGTTTTTGCCTAAACAGCACCTGAGAACACTCACATTATAGACAGATAAGCGGTGCATGGTGGAAAATTCTACTTTCAAGAGGACTTCCCCTCCTCTTACAAGGTATGTTTTCATGTCTTTTATTCATGTATCAGTGTACAATTATCTTACCAAGGGGACACTAATGTTGTTAACATAAGCGCTTGCAAATTACATAATGAAGTTTAAAGTTTATTCTGTATAATTTCTTAAAAATCAGCACTTAAACTACATATCAGCCTAAAACCACTCCAGCTTCTGTATTTTATATATAATGGATTTATTTTCAATATAACTGTGACTCTTTTATTCTACAGCTAAGTGAAAACCTCTCATATGCTTTACCATAAATGTTAACATGATTGATTTTAAAAATCACTTAACAAGCTACTTGTGAGTAGGAAAACAACATTGCCTTAATAGTTAGTGATAATGAAGTTTGGGGATATCACAAGTACATTAAGTGAAACAGTAAATATTTCCTTTAAAATGTAAAACTATGATACTTTCTAATGTATATTTTTAAGTATGCCAATTATTCAAATGTTGTTTTTACCCATGCACTTGAACACACTATTTTTCCTTGATAAATGTCTTCCTCAGTCCTTTGTAATGAAGTGCTAATAGTTAAAATGGAAATCCACATATTTCCAATTCAGAATATTTATCTGCAATAGTTTAACTAGCACCATAGTCAATATAAAAGATTAGGAAGTTCTTTTCACAAAGGCCAAACATAATTTAAAACAAAGATTTCCTTTGTCCCCTCCCAAGGAATCTTACTAATCTTAAGTTTAAAAATATTAAACCATGTGTGGGATATTCTACTCCCTTGTAATCTAAGTGGAGCACAGCATTCACTCCGGTTAATCTGCTCAGAGTTGTGGCAGCCATAAATAGAGGCCACATGGTATAGGGGTATGTCACAGATACCTCAGGAGTCTATAGCTCTCTAAAAATAGTGTGGTGTTTTTCTTTTTCTTCTCCCAAACCACCAACAATCTTTGAGTTGTTTAAAAAGAAAAAGGAAATAAATAAATCATCAGCCCACACATGTGACAGCGTCCTTATGTTTTTGTTTGTTTTTGGTGTTGAGCAATATAGTTCAGTGTGAGAAGAGGGGGTATTCAGTCTTTGTTACCACTGACACACTCACTGACTGCTAACTAGCTCACACACTGAGGAGGAATACTTGGCTATGTGAGGTTGAGACTGAACATAACTGCAGGCCCTGCATGTGGGCGCCATGTAGGAAAGAGCAGAAAAGAAGCAGGACTTTTTGTTCAAGACCCAGCTAGTTGCTGGTGCTGCTCAGGGAGGCTGTGAGGGGCAGGCTGCAGCTCTGATGGGAAGCCAGGCACACTGCACAGGCTTGCCACTGTTTTTCTTAAGGAGGGCGCAGTCTTCAGCAGCACCAAGATGCGCTGTGAATGAGGGTCCAGTGTATGTTTGTGTAGTGCCTGTGCTTACTCCCAGCTGTGCCCTGATGAACCTGAATTCAGCCTGCATTTCCTCTGGGAGCACAGAGCCTGGTCTGTCACATTCACATACAGGAAGCCACTACTGGATGTGGACCAACAGGAGTATCTCCGCCACAGGGACAGTTGCCAAATGGACCTTTAAGCATGGGATTTAAACCATTGCAACTTAAAGACTCTCCTAATAATAGTGTCTAAGAGGAAATACCCTTTCACTTAAACAAATTTTCCATTCTAAGTTTGTGGAACATTTAAGTGGAAAATAGGAGCTTATGCAAATTCAGAAAGAGTTCTCAACTACATTTCCAGTCCTGAGAAACTGGCCAGACCACCCGCCTGTCCTCTGCAAGGAGTCTGGTTACTGTCTGGAAGTCACTGTGAGTTTAAGACCTGAGCAGGAGCGAGGGGCCGGTACTGGCTCTCTCCACGGTGCAGAAGGCAGGGAGCAAAGTCTTGAGGGCCTTTCGTGGCTCTAACGTGCCAGGGCTTATTAAGAACAGCAGTAGCACAAAAGTAATATTCCAAATACTATTATGATTAAGAAAAACTTGAAACTAAAATCCAAACTCTTCCATGAGTAAGAACTCCAGAAAAACTGGTCAAACTCAGGGAAACACTGCAGTAAACTCAAAATTTAAAAATAAGGCAAACAACTAAATGTCATACCATTTTAAGTGAGAAATAATATTCTCTATATTTTTTCTGAGTAACTGAGACTGGGGGTACTGTCACTGGTACTGCACCCATCACCTAAGAGGGTACAAACAGTGACGTGCAGAGCTGAGGCCAGCCTGGACTCTCCAAGTGGCCAGGATGCAAGGCACAGAGGCTGGTCAGCGGCATGCAGCAAGCAGCCAGCACAGAGGAGACCATGGCAGAGGCACTGCGACCTCCACCTGAAGGGCTTCCCACCATGCAGGACAGACGTCCAGGGACGCGTGCCCACGCTTCTCCCCAAGTCCCTCAGCAAGGATCTGTAATATTCTGGGGAGCCCCCACCCCAGGAGGGCGTTTCTTCCAGAGGACCAACCCCTCCTGCCTCCGCGCTGAGCGCTCTACTCACTAGGGACAGTGCAGGGCATCGTGGCTGCCCCACCAGTGGTAGGAAAAGCACATGGAGAACCAGTTTTGTTGGTGGACTTGTATTCAAAACATCTAAAAAGCAGTGTTGAAATTTTTACATATGCACCAGAGAAAGGAAAGTAATCCTTCCACTCCCCCTCTTAATAGGTGTGCCTGTTCATCAGTCTCTTCCTTACGTGCATGTATGTGTTACAGCCATTCTCCTTCTATGGACTCACACGGTTAACTGAGGTTATGAGGGGTGAATAGGTCACGGTGAGGAATTTCACTTCCAGGCCCGGGACCACACATCTACAGCTTCCTTCAAATAGTCAGAGCCACCGTGTATAGTCGGCACTACTTGCAATTTAGTTCTATTTCCCAATTTGGGCATTTGTCTTTTAGTTTTTCTATGATGTCCAAGTACTGACTTGTACAACCCCACACTCATCTAAGAGTGGGGTTATGGGATGTGGTCTTGTTTTGAGGGAAGCAGATTAGGGGCCCAGGAGCCCTATTCCATGGATCCCACATCCAAACACTGCCTAGTGCACAGTGGCCTCCTGACAAATGCCCGCTGAACATGTCCAGCAACCCAAAGGTCAGGCACAGGATCTAACAGCTTCTCTTGCCATGATCAGACTAGGTCAGGGACAGCTACGGACCTAGAAGACAGAGTTGCAACACAGAACAAAGCTTAAAAAAAAAAAAAAAAGCCAGTCCAGGGACAAGCTTTGATTTAGCTATGAACCAAGACTGAATTAACTAGGGAACAAGAGTTCTGGAGGTCAAGGCAAAGCTGGGAACCTGGAACCACCTAGAACCACACACAACTGCCTGGAACCACCTGAAAACTTAAGGTCAGGAACTATAGTGGATCAAAGTTGGGCAGGTAGCCAAGAAGCAGAAATCATGTGCAGAGAAGTGTCAATGGAACCAAAGCCCACTGGATCTTAACCTGGAGCCCCTAGCAGGATTGCAGGGTGACTGGGCCTCGGGCTATACACTGCCTGCCAGCAGCTGACATAAGTGCTTGGGTGCACTCTCTCTGCACATGCAAGTCTGGGCACACTACCCCATTCCTGTCCACCAACCTACTCCATGTGCCTTGGTGCAGAGACTGCCAGAGGAGACAAGACAGAGAGTGCCTGTCAGGTGTTCAATTCCGAGATGAAAGAAGAGCGTGCTCTGGCACGGGCATAGATAATGGGTTGGGACATGGGTGCTCTGGCTCCCAAGTGTCCAGTGGCTTTGGGGAAACTGCTGACTCTCTCTGTATCTCTTATTAGCATGAGGGGTGCTCCTGGAATGGACTCTAAAGTGACAGGTCCTCACAGCAGTACAGAGATGGGAGGCTGGGCCTGGTTCTGAGGTG
>JAQQAC010002172.1:64690585-64745728 GCA_029783875.1 Phataginus tricuspis | reverse complement strand
AAGAAAAGCTTCTGCTGGTTTCAGGTCCACCCTATATCTTCTCTTTCCCAGCACAGTCGAGGGCTACTTATCACAGGCAAACCTCACACATGGAGCTGGTAATGTCTAGCCAACCTGTGGGCAAAACGCTTGTGTTGCTATTCAGGTTTCTAGGAATTAAATAATGTTAATTATCAGGTTAATAACTCATGATAGTAGGGTTTTTTTGAACCTCCAGAAAGGTATGTGATTAAAACACATACCCCATATAAATGAATATTTAAATCAAGTTAATTAATCTACTTCTGATTCCTAAATCCAGAAAAAGCAAGGCGGTGGTGAGACATTAGAGCTGATTTCTGGGTTCTGGGAAAGTGTAAACAGCTGGTATGATTCCAGGATGTGGAGACCAGGCCCTCCTGCAGCTGGACCACCCCAACTGAGCCTGGAAGACCCTCGCTGCTAAGGTGCTACCTGTTGTGGGTGCAGCAGGCCCCTGTGTTGCTAGGTGGCTGGTGGAGTGTGGATTCTCCCTGTCTAGATATAGCCTCACCCATGGGTATCTGTGGGCAGCCAATTGTAGCCAAAGGCAAGGCTGGCATATATCTGTGTTGATGATTTCATAGTGCTTTTAAAAATCACAAAGAATGTTTGTTTCATAGGTGATGGTTAAGAAACCACCACATGTAGGTACACCTGTGGGAACATCTGCCACCAGCTGACAACATTCTATGCTCATACACTCCAGTTCTATGCAGGCTTTAAAAAGTACAACTGAAAACAACCCCCCCTCCTAAGTAGACAAGCAGAACTCAGTGGAAAGATGAGTAAGGAAGAATGGCCTGGACTTAGATGCTTTTGATTAGGTATTAGACAACAGTACAGATTAGAAGGAAGAAACCCTGGGGACAGTGTGGAAAGTGACCACCCTGAGTGTGATGCAGAGGTCAGCCAAAGATGAGCTCCTGCATGCCACTCTGAAAGTGACAGCGACACAGATAGGCCATGGAAGGGTTTCAAGACTGGAGAGTCAGGCAGGATAATGTTTTTGTTTTTATTAGCTTACTTAATAGGTTCCTAACTATTGAAGCAGTACTTCCTGCTCATTATAAAAATTAAAGGAGAAAAAAAAAGACACAGGTCATTCATAGTTCTGTCACCCACAAATTATCATCCATTAGGCACATTTATGCCAGATTTTTTTGAGTGTTTTGTAAGTACACAAGGTATCGATTTTTAGTATTTTAATTAAAAAAAGTTTCGTACTTTTAAACATCTTTGCAAACATTTTGTTGATTCCAAAGTATTTAATGAAATAAATGCACCCTATTTTGGTTTACTATTTCCTTTTAACCACTAGTGTTAGTTTTTTTGCTGTTATATATAATCTTATAATGAACATCTTTATGTACATTGGAATTATTTCCTGAGACTAGATTCCAAAAAGTAGAATTACAGGATGAAAAATAAAAATACTTCTAAAGCTTCCAATGCATGCTGAACAGCTGCTTTCCAAACACGTTTCCTAAGTGGACTCTCGCATAGGGCCAACAGGGTTGCTCCATGGAGCTCCCGCAGCTCGAGTACCCAGGCAGGCAGGCGTGTGTATGCACTGTGGCTCATTCCCCCTTGTCTACTTGGTCCTAGGCTGGCCCTTGCACGAGGGGACATGAAGGAGTGTGTGCTCCTCGTTCTCCTTGCCCTGTGTTCTGCCAAGCCCTTGTTCCGCCCTTCACGGGTGATGCTGAAGGACATGATGCTGGAGGACATGGAGGATGGTGATGCCACCTCTCTGTTGCCCATGAAGGAGCCCGTCAACCCCTTCTTCCTGTTTGACCTGCTTCCAGCCTGCCCATTTGGGTGCCAGTGCTACTCCAGAGTCGTGCACTGCTCCGACCTAGGTAAGGCGCGTTCTCTCGCTGGAAGAATGTTATCCTGACAGAATTAAAAGGACAAGGGAAGTCCTTAAGGAAATTTAAAAAACCAGCTCATTGATTGTAAGGGAATTTTTCATTTAAATTTTTGGAAAGTACAACAAACTCTACAGTACATCTAAACTTATTTTAAAAATCCACAAAATTCGAGCGAAACAAGGGAAGTTTCATAGGCAGACCATTCTTTCATCTTCCCAGATTTGAATTAAGTGCTTCATTTTAATTTCCGTCACACTGACATTGACATCTTTTCTCCTGTTAATTTTTGGTACTGTGGTCTCATCTTAGGAACCAGCAGGCTGAGATTGTGCTTTCTAGTAAAATTCTACAATAACCAGTAAGGTGCCTGTCTTTGTTATTTCATTTCCATTTACTTTGTGAAATCTCTAACCCAGACATTTTAAAGACAATGTTCTACTTGTTTTGAATGATTTGGTTTTGGAAATATCTAAAAAAGACTTGGCTAAATTACATCATTTTCTAATGTCTTTTAAAAATGTGTAATTCTTTGTCGAATATTTTATTTTTTAATACTTTTAACAAAAGCACTCTCAGGTAAAGGGGCACACTCATGTGCTGCCCAGAGAGCAGGTGAGGTGGGGATGCACACCAGGAGGAGCTGTGCCCAGCTGTTTCCCAAGGAGGGGAGGGCTCAGACTGGCAGGGAGTGCTTGTAAGCGGATAAAGACGCTGAAAGCTTTAGACTTATTTCGTGCTGCCACAGCAATCGTGACCGTAGTCAAAGCCTGTTACAACCCAATCTAGTAATAAAGTGTGTTATTAAGGGACAAAATGAGAGAAGGGAACAAAAAGCCTTCAGAAAGATTGTTTGGGAAAAGCTAGCCTGGAAGCATGTGCAGAATGTGGTAAGAGCAGCAGGCCGGAGAAGGGCAGGAGCTGAGATGCATCCTGTGCTGAGAAGTCAGCTGCCCTGTCGTTCCCTAGCTGCATTCTAGGTGGGAGAAGCACACCGCCATTTGTTGGGCTGGTGTAGGCGTGAAACAACAATCAGAATCAACATGCAGGGATCTACACAGACATAGCTGGATGCGAACTGAGCAGGGTTCTGGGCAAGAGGGGCTAAGGAGATACCCTCGACAGTGCAGACCTTCCTGGTGTGACAGGAAACTGAGTGTCTGCTCCAGCCCTGGGGCCTCACAGGACCCTGTGCAGCTCTGTTCCAGCACATGGCTGTCCTCAAAGGCCTAGGAAAACCACACCACCTTCACAGACAGCTGGCTGAAACACTGTTTTCCTTAGTCTCCTGAATATTTAGCTCTGAAAAATTTCTGAATGGATTCCCCCAGTGTGCCTGTAGCAGTCTGCTGTGTGCCTTTAAGATGGCCCATTACTGTTAGTGGCCTGTACCTCACCTGCCCCAGGCTCGCGATGGAAATGAAATTGCTCTCAGTGCTCCAGTGTCACTGGGCTGGTGTGGTGGAAGGGCTGCCTCATCTGTGTCATCAGGTCCTCTCTGCAGGCCTCCACCTTCCTGCAAGAACCTCCACCTCACTTTCTAAAGCCAAAATAATCTCTACCCTACACTGCCATACTGTGAACCCATCCAGTTATGTATGGCCCAACTTCTTAAAAGAGCTGCCAATTTTTAAGCAGGACGAAGTCCCAGGGTGGCAGAGTGGGGTGCTGGAGCTTGTGGTGCTTCGATACTGAGGTCCTTGCTCCGGGCTAGTAATGACAGCCCAGCCTCAGGGGCAAGGACAGCTTCCCGAGTGAACTGAACCTGACATGTCTGCAGGGTGCATGGAAAGATGGATGGATGATGGGCCGCAAACACTCTAGGAAAGTGTGAAAGAGGCTGTGAATTTTCAATGTAAAATTCTCTTGGCTTTTCTGCATAATTGAACATTTCATTATTAAAATGTTGGGAAAAATCACAAATGCCCCACGCTTATCCAGCGTAATGATCACATGGAACACCTGATGACGAGGGGAGGTATGCCCAGCATCTGGGGAGCAAGATAAGGAAGCAAGCACCATGTGCAGCTCCTGCTAATTTGCCACTCTTTTTGTCTTTTAACTCAACGGGGAAGCACGTTTAAGTCCTTTAATAACTTAGCTAGCACTTACTGAGTGCCCACATGAGGAGGAGGGAGGCACAGCTACACCTCCACCTGAAATGACAGGTGGATGGCTCACTGAGTCTGGGGGCAGAAGTGCTTACAGGTGGGCCTAGGCAACCTGGGGCAATGGGCCAAGGAAATAGTGCTGGGGGTGGGCCAGCAAGGGGGTAACCCCACCTCTGTGTCAATGTGAGTCACGGATGAGCATGTCTCCTAAGTCAAATAATGTGTGATCAGTTAGAGGAGCTCACTACTAAAGGAAGTGGGTACGCCAGGTTTTGATAATGTACATGAAAATCATCAAATCGTCTATTTTCTAAGCACAACTTTCTACATGTTGAGGCTTCTTAAAATGGTCAAAACCCCCAGGCTCCAATTCAGCACAACAGCCTGACAACCTGCAAAGAACATTGGCATTCCTTGGCCACTGGTATCCAGGGCCAGCCCTGGGTCCCCGCAGCCCACTGACCTTCCTTTAGTGTCCCCTGGCAGCAGACAGCTCCTTGTGGAAACAAATGTGGTATGTGAAAGGTCTGTAGGCCCTTCCAAAGAACAATGTTTTGCATGTGTAACAGATTTAATAAATGCACATCTCTATCCCATTCGCAGCTTCATATAACATGTCTGTTTATTTCTCAGGTTTGTCCTCCGTCCCCAGCAATATTCCATTTGACACTCAAATGGTTGACCTTCAAAACAATAAAATTAAGGAAATCAAAGAAAATGACTTTAAAGGACTCACTTCACTTTATGTAAGAACATATGCTCTAATTTTCAAATATTTAAGTGAAAATCTCTAGCTCAGCCAAATGATTACTCGTATTGCATTTGTATAAGCAATTTTTACTTTTCTGTATGAAGAGTGACAAAGTTCCTGTTATTCACTGTTCTACTTAGTGAAAAATTATAGATTTGACTCAGTAATTTAATTCAACTAATTTTTACTGTTTAACAGCCAGGTGAAAGGCAGTGGGCTCAGAATGTAAGTAAATGATCCTTAAATGAGCTTATGACTATTCAGATAATTTATAGTCACTGTGTACTAGAATGAGAAAGACTATTTTATTAACAGGAACTCATTAGCATATATTTAAGAAAATCTGTGCCCAAGTCTGCTGACTCACCTTAAGACACCACAAATCTCTAGTGGTAGCAAACACAATGTATCTCACTGACTAATACAGACCTGTATGGCTTTTTTAGATTTTATGGATGAGGAAGACTTTTTTCCTTACTATATTTACCAATATTTTAAAATTTCTAAGGTTTAAAAGATTCTTATTTTTCTGTTTAATATCTTGGGCCTCTGTATTTTAGCAAGTAAAATTTCTAATTTGATTTGGAATTGGTCTGGGAGAGCCCAAGTCCACAGTGTGCAGTGCATTTTATCCCCACCCTCTATATGGAGCTGGTGGGGCACCCTCGTTCTACTAGGTGGTAAGCCTAGATGCTCTCACAGGCCATTTCCCATGACTCATGCCGGGCTGCAGAGAAGAAAAGCAAGGCCTGCTTTGTACAGAGCAGTCGTGGCTAAAAGAAGGTAGAAACACCATGACCGCATCAGGTTCTCGCTGCCATCCCGGCGGACATGTTCTCTTCCTGAATGGGATGGGCACAAGACGGCGCTGCCTGCTGAAACCCCTTGGCTCAGTGTCTTAAGTCCTGCTGACCTGTAGCTGCAGTCAGCAAAAGGAGACCACAGAATCCATTATGCAAAGCAGTGCCTGCCTGTCAGCGGATGAAGAAGACTCTCAGGCCAGCCACGCTCCAGGCACCATAAGAGACATCCTTTACTTAGGCGCTCACTCCATCCACACACCCAGCTGTCTGGCAGGGAGTGGCACCCAGAGGAAGCCCAGGTCAGCCTCTGCAATGTTGCTCTTCCCTGTGTTGCCAAGCAGCCAGATCCCTCGCTGCTGCCTGCCTTTCAAAGGCACTGAGCAGCCAGCTCACATCTAGAGAGGCTCCAAACGTAATAAAGCTTCCATACAGAAAAGGTCAACTGGGAGAGCACTATTCCCATATCCCTTAGGCCTTACCTAAACTTTAAGACCATCAGAAATAGTACAATGGATGCCACCACAGATCCACCCAATCTGCCCCTACCTTCAGGCCACAGAAACTTTTGGAGAACAGCAAGACCATTCATTATTCAACTCTCAGAAGTTGGAAATATAGCCTATGAATGCTTCTGTCACTTCTTCAACCTACATTCAGCTATACAACCAAAGAATAATCTTAAAATACAAACCAAAATTATAAAAAGCTTTTAATTCACTTTGTTCCAACATTATTTTATTACATTTCAGGAGCATTCCAGGGACTTAGTCCACATGTACTCCATTACTCATTGGGAAATGGACTCTAAAAGGTACCAGAGTGTGTCAGGTGCCTGATCTTCCTTTAATGTCCCTATATGGCATGGTGCTGGGAGGGTGAGTGTCTAAAGTCAGGCAGCCCTGGGCTCAAACCTTGGCTCTCCCACAGTGTGCACTGCACTGGAAGAGGAGCTCACTTCTCTAAGCTTGAACTCCCTCAGCTGTAGAGGGGATGTAACAGTGGTGTGGACTTCGGAGTGGTTACATAGATGGGTAAACATGTGTGAGGTGCTCAGCACCCAACTTTTATCTAGGACTACCAGCAGCCTAGTGCTTCCAGACCAGCTCGCTGTACCAGGAAAAGCACTTTTAAAGCACATACTTTATATGTGAATTGTGGGCATGTTATGTTTCAAAACATCGACTTAATTTTAATGTCATCTTATATGGTTCCTGTCTTTAAAGAGAATCAAATTATTTTTCAGATATTCTATAAATTCTCTGTATTATGTTTTAACTGCTTGTTCAGCATTCTGGTTCTTACACTGTCTCATTACATAACCCTTGCCAAAATGAGCACTGTGGTCTTTATGTGACCTGAAGTGGGCACCTCAAAAGACCAGCCAGCATTAGAGCAGGGGGGCGCATAACACATGTGCCTGTGCCCAGTTTACTACAGCCACAGTCATACCAAAGACCCTCTCTTCCTTCTGAAAGACTATACTTTTCTCATTTTCTGTTCTTCCCGATAGCCATACTGTCTGGGTCTCTACATGCTACTTTGGGATTTTCATGGGAAAGCCACAATCAAAGTACAGTTTAACTGAAGCCTTGGGCCAACACGGATGCTACCACATAAAAGCTCCAACAACCACATATTTTCACTAGAGAAACAAACCCAGGCACAATGCTGGACCTCACAAGGCCACGTTCCATGGGGGCTCCTAACGTGGAGCCCACACAGCAGGAAGGGCAAAGCGTGGAGGGCAGTCAGGGGGCAGGCTGCCTTTCTTCACTGTGCCATCCATTCACCACTAAAAGGAGAGAGAATTTCTGCTAAATTCATATCATGGTGTGGCCTGAGGGTTCGCCAAGCTTCAGACTCTTAAGTGGCAGCACAAAGAAAGCAGGATATCCTACCAGTCGGTAACAAAATGTAGTTTTACCTCCTCTCCTAGGCTCAAGCTTACTGAAGTGAAATTTTTAACAGTAGTGGTATGTCTGAAAGGAACATAGAAGGGAGAAACACGAGGGAACATCACAAAAAGGGAGTTCAGTTGTCTAAATATTTCTATTTCTTTTGTGGAACAACAGCAAAGTGAGCAACACCAGAAAGGCATATTCAGTCCGTGTGGGAATAACAGGAAGGATGGGGCCTAGAGACAGAATTCATGAGGACAGAATCTAAAACTGCTCCCTGACAGAACAGGAGTGGTCCAGATTAGCAGAGAGGCATAAAAGGCCCCAGGGAATACCAAGCCACCTGCCACCACCCTTGGGAAACTGGAAATTCTGCAGAATCTAGCAGTAACACAAAGGCTAAGCAAGGCAGCTGTACCCTCTGCAGCAAACCAGAGCAGAGGGTCCTCAGTTCATCCCTTAGATCTCTATTCTGGGAAAAATGGTCAACATATAAACATGAAAGAAGCAAGGTTTTAAAAGTAGATAAAAAGTAGAAAAAAAGTAGGTAAAAATCTATTTGGTGGCACTAGACTTAATTTTGTAGAGCAAACAGAAGATAACAATGAAAGTGCCCACCACTCCCATATGGGGAAATGGGAGGGGCCTTCACCTTGTGAATGAGTCACCTGAGAAGATAAACCATAGACACAGTACCAACCTGGTCCAACTTGTTGTTATTACCTTAGACTGATAAGAATGATCAGGTTGGGACTTATTCACATGGTTATCCAAGTCTAGGAATAACATAATTTGCACTGATTTCGTGGGTGACTATTCTCTGTAGAGTATCAGTAAATCAAATCCACTTTCTAATACAATGTAACTTTTTATATTTCATCTAGGCTTTGATTCTCAACAACAACAAGCTAACGAAGATCCACCCAAAAGCTTTTTTAACCACAAAGAAGTTGAAAAGGCTGTATCTGTCCCACAATCAACTAAGTGAAATACCACTTAATCTTCCCAAATCATTAGCAGAACTCAGAATTCATGATAATAAAGTTAAGAAAATACAAAAGGAGACATTCAAAGGAATGAACGCTTTGCATGTTCTGGGTAAGTTCTTGTAGATGGGATGTTTCAAAATCATATGTAATGTGCAGAACATAGGGGCCTTTATCATCACTACTAACAATTTTTAGGGCTGATAATCATGAAAATTAATTTTTAAATCTAATAATCTTACCTAGTTAAGCCATTTATAAGTCAAAGTATCAAAAAAAAATCTGTAACACTTAAAGAAACATGCCTTTTGAATACACACACGCAGTCTCAAGAATTCCCCTTGGCAATAGGTGTGTGGTTTGTTTTCCATCTGCACCCTAACTGGTAAACTCTGTTATTCTTATTTAATTTAAAGGTAATACTTTTAGTGTATTACATAAACTACTCCAATACAATATACAAAATTAACTTAGCTATCATTTGGAATGTATATCTAAGTTTTCATTACCTGCTTTAAGATCACCGAGTTAAGGAAAGTTTTTGTTCTACATTTTAAATTCTACCCTGTTTTACTTTCACCCATGGTATAACCATGCCACCTGCCCCTATGATACACATCCAAGATTCCTAACCAGTTTTCTCATTCATTTATTCACTATTTAATTCAACCAACTGCGTGGCGCTTACTCAGTAGCCTCACTTACTGTCATTTCCTCAAAATTGTATTTCTGTTAATCAAATAATTTCTAATGAACTTATAATTTTAAAAGTTTAGGTGACAAATGTGCACTAGAAAACAAACATTTTGAATTATATGAAGGGTGATCTTTCTTCAAACAATATACATTAATATAACTACATTAATTTAAACATTATACAACATTAATACATTAATACAACAAAGGCTTCATCACGGTCATGTAAGAAGAGCATGATAAGTTACTGATTCAGGGAGCCTGTTATATATTCCAGTCTATTTAATGTAAAGCAGTAGTGTCTGCGACACACAGAAGCAGGGTAGAGAGATGCAGAGACAGCTACGCTGAGTGAAAAAGTCTGAACCACGAAGCTCACCTTGTGAGTTTTCTTGGGATGTTTCTCTGCATTGTGAGTTTCCTTCTTATGTAACCATGTATGCTATATTATGTAATTTCCCCCACAGAAATGAGTGCAAACCCTCTTGATAATAACGGGATTGAACCAGGGGCTTTTGAAGGGATGACAGTGTTCCATATCAGAATTGCAGAAGCTAAACTGACCTCAGTTCCTAAAGGTTTGTCATTTACTCTACTTAAAGTATTTTTTAAATGGCCATTAAATGTAATGTTGCAAACTGCAAAAATTGTCAAAATCATAGTGCAGGGAGTCCTTGCTGGCAGCATGGGAGGAAACCCAGTGCTCTCAGCACGTAGATCCACGTGTGGGCTGGGGTTTTTTTTTTCCCCTCAGTATACCCAAATCTGTTCCCAGTGAGAACAATCTTTACAAAACAATGGACTTTTTATTTTCCTTTTTCTCCTTTCACTTACTCTCCTGTACTCATCATTTGGTGTGGCACCTGCTAGACGTGGGAATTCTGTGGGGAAGCAAGCAGGGGAAGATGCCTGGTGTCACAGGCCCTTCCCAGCTGTGCAGCAGGGCCGGATGGGGCCTGTGGGGCTCAACGGGATAGACACAGGCTCTACCAGGGTTCACTGTGCACTCTGATTCTTCCCGGGTGTGCCATGCAGATCAATGGGCCAAGGCACCGAAGGGTCTGAGGGCAGGGTACGGCTCACGGTGAAGGCCGTCTCATTACATGGCCCTTAGCAAGATGAGCACTGTGCTTTTTATGTGACCTGAAGCGGGTGCCTCAAAGTAGAAAGCTTCCTAAGTTTGCTAGTGGACCTATTTTCTAAACCCTCCAAGCTCTGAGTCATGGGATTCCCTGAATAGGATTGGCTTTCTTGGGACCCTGCTCAGAATCTTGCCCCAGCCTGATAAGGACCCCTCTCTGCCAGGATGACTGCCTGGGGGTCAGATGCAGTCCCTGGGAGTAACAGTGTCTCTCCTTTCACAGAGCTCTAGCCTTCAGTGTCCCCCGTAAGAGCACTGAGCTCACCAAAACCCCTTTCTACCCCTCACCTGATCCAAAGATTAACAAAACAAAATCCACTGATAATTTAAAAGGCACAGCAAAGCTGCTATTATTAATTAAGTGGTGATCCTTCACTTAGAAAAATTACCTACAGTGAAAGTGGGAAGATGATTTTTTCATACAGGAAAAATCAGTTTAATTCAGACTACACAATTAAGAACGACCCTAATTTAGTTTTCAGGGTAGTGGCTGCTTTCCTACAAGAAACCTAAAATGTTATATTTACCCTCTCATCTTCAGAACAGCAACAAAACTACAACCCCCACATAACAAGTTAAATACATGGAGTCCCTGCCAATGCTGGAAGCAGGCCCAGAGTGAGGCGAGCAGGAAGTGGGGGAGAGGGCATGTGCAGTTTAACTTCTCAAACATCAGCATTCTTTGCAGCAGGATGAAACTGGGCAGAAGTCCAAAGGGTCCTTAGCAGACCTGACAAGCCAATGTGAGGAGAGTCAACAAAGTTCTGGGGAATTCTGCTACATAGGTGTGTGTGGAAGGGAGGAGAGGCCTGCTGGGAGTTGGGGTAGAGATAGAAATACTCACTGAGATACTACCCAAATTCATGGTTCTGTTCAGGCTACTGCGCTCCTCTCTGGTGACCTGCCCTTCCATGCCCCAGGGGACAGACCAGTCCCGAGTTCCAACCCCCATCCCCCCACCGAGAAGGCTCCCTGACTTCTCAGCATGAGCAGAGGTTTCTGTCTTTGACTTGCTACAACATATTCCAGAAGAGGCTGGCACACTCTGTAACATTTTTCTAGTCATTTTGTACATATGATAGATTTGCTCAACTAGTATGTAAGGTCTTTGAAGACAGGACCTTTTCTTTTACATACTGGAGTAAGTATACAGTCATTCCATAAATATAATTAAGCTCCCTTTATCAATATTCAAGAAGTTAGAACTCTTGCAGGTTAGAATCATTCTCCTGCTCTTTGGTGTACTTTTTAAAATCCAGAGTAGATTCTGGAGTCAGTATAAATCCAGCCATGCAAAGTGCTGATATTCATAAGGATGCTTTGATTGCCTTTAGCAGTCTGCCACTAATAAAGGAAGGAAACACTTCAGTTAGGTGTGCTTTCTCCAGCTAGGTAACCAGCACCTCTGGCTGACAAACACCTTCAATATATGCCTGCATTTTCTGGTTAGTCTCTTTCATTCCAGCTTCAGTTACTGGGGGGGTGGGAGGAGGGGCTGGGGCCAGAACCCCCAGGTGTGTGAAGAGAAGGTGCCAACGTTCACGGGGACCTGCCCTGTGCTACGTGGTGCTGCAGATGTTTCTCTTAGTTTATGCAGAAACTACTACAAATTTAAAAGAAAAAAATACCAAAATGGATCAGACATATCAAATAAGGTAAAAATCCATGTGCTCAGAATGTTAAAAAAAGTATCGCTGGTCTCCCTGGGCATTGCATTACCAGAAAGAATCGTGCATCCATGCTGCCTTCTCTGTAAAAGCTATATAACAAACTGAATATTTGATGAAGGAAAATTCTTTAGAGAATTCCACCTAAGATTATGTGTAAAAAAGGACAAAATCAGAAACTCACCATTTTCTCATTCTTAATGAAATCATGGGTCTAGGTAAGTACATCAAAAAATGTAAAACCATCAGGTGAAGGGGTGGCTGACTGAATCTACCTGGTCCCCAGACCCCAAACCAGGTCATATGAAATAATGGGGCCAGAGGATGAAGCTGAATAGTATCATGTGAAGCCACAGGCCCAATCCACAAATGAGAATCTCAAACAAATCAAAGGGAGAGAAGAGGAGAAAAAGGAGGGAGTATGTATGCATCAGAAGAGATTTCTTTTTTTTTCTATGGTATCATTAATGTACAATTACTTGAACAACACTATGGTTACTAGACCCCCTATTATCAAGTCCCACCCCAGATACCCCATTACAGTTACTATCGATCAGCATAGTAAGATGCTATAGAATCACTACTTGTCTTCTCTGTAAATACTGCCTTTCCCGTGTATCCCCAGTAAATTATGGGGGCTAATCGTAATGCCCCCTTTCCGCCCTCATCCCTCCCTTCCCACCCATCCTCCCCAATCCCTTTCCCTTTGGTAATTGTTAGTCCATTCTTGGGTTCTGTGAGTCTGCTGCTGTTTTGTTCCTTCAGATTTTTCTTTGTCCTCACAATCCACAGATGAGTCAAGTCCTTTGATACTTATCTTTCTCCGCCTGGCTTATTTCACTGAGCATAATACCCTCTAGCTCCATCCATGTTGTTGCAAATGGTAGGATTTGTTTTCTTCTTATGGCTGAATAATTTTCCACTGTGTATATGTACCACATCTTCTTTATCCATTCATCTACTGATGGACACTTAGGTTGCTTCCATTTCTTGGCTATTCTAAATAGTGCTGCGATCAACATAGGGGTGCATATGTCTTTTTCAAATGGCGCTGCTCCATTCTCAGGGTAAATTCCTAGGAATGGAATTCCTGGGTCAAATGGTATTTCTATTTTGAGTTTTTTTGAGGAACCTTCATACTGCTTTCCACAATGGTTGAACTAGTTTAGATTCCCACCAGCAGTGTAGGAGGATTCCCCTTTCTCCACATCCTTGTCAACATTTGTTGTTATTTGTCTTTTGGATGTTGGCCATCCTAACTGGTATGAGGTGATATCTCATTGTGGTTTTAATTTGCATTTCTTTGATGTTTAGCCATGTGGAGCATCTTTTCATGTGCCTGTTGGCCATCTGATTCGCTTCTTTGGAGAAGTGTCTGTTCAGCTCCTCTGCCCATTTTTTAATTGGCTTATTTGCTTTTTCTTTGTTGAGGTGCACGAGCTCTATATAATTTGGATGTCAATCCCTTATCAGATACGTCATTTATGAATATATTCTCCCATACTGTAGGACATCTTTTTGTGCTAGTGATGGTGTCCTTTGCTGTACAGAAGCTTTTCAGCTTGATATAGTCCCACTTGTTCATTTTTGATTTTGTTTCCCTTGCCCGGGGAGATATGTTCATGAAGAAGTTGCTCATGTTTATGTTCAAGAGATTTTGCCTATGTTTTTTTCTAAGAGTTTTATGGTTTCATGACTTACATTCAGGTCTTTGATCCATTTTGAGTTCACTTTTTTATATGGAATTAGACAATAATCCAGTTTCATTCTCTTACATGTAGCTGTCCAGTTTTGCCAACACCAGCTGTTGAACAGGCTGTCATTTCCCCATTGTATATCCATGGCTCCTTTATTGTATATTAATTGACCATATATGCTTGGGTTTATATCTGGGCTCTCTATTCTGTTCCACTGGTCTATGGGTCTGTTCTTGGGCCAATACCAAATTGTCTTGATTACTGTGGCTTTGTAGTAGAGCTTGAAGTCAGGGAGCGTAACTAACCCTGCTTTATTCTTCCTTCTCAGGATTGCTTTGGCTATTCGGGGTCTTTTGTGGTTCCATACGAATTTTAGAACTATTTGCTCTAGTTCATTGAAGAATGCTGTTGGTATTTTGATAAGGATTGCATTGAATCTGTAGATTGGTTTAGGCAGGATGGCCATTTTGACAATATTAATTCTTCCTAGCCAAGAGCATGGGATGAATTTCCAATTATTAGTGTCCTCCTTAATTTCTCTTAAGAGTGAGTGTCTTGTAGTTTTCAGGGTATATGTCTTTCACTTCCTTGGTTAGGTTTATTCCTAGGTATTTTATTCTTTTGGATGTGATTGTGAATGGAATTGTTTTCCTGATTTCTCTTTCTGCTAGTTCATCGTTAGTGTATAGGAATGCAACAGATTTCTGTCTATTAATTTTGCATCCCATGACTTTGCTGAATTCATATATTAGACCTAATAGTTTTGGAGTGGATTCTTTAGAGTTTTTTTTATATACAATATCATGTCATCTGCAAGCAGGGACAGTTTGACTTCTTCCTTGGCAATCTGGATGCCTTTTATTTCTTTGTGTTGCCTTATTGCCATGGCTAGGACTTCCAGAGCTATGTTGAATAAAAGTGGGGAGAGTGGGCATCCTTGCCTTGTTCCTGATCTTATAGGAAAAGCTTCTCTCTGTTAAGTATAATGTTGGCTGTGGGTCTGTCATATATGGCCTTTATTATGTTGAGGTACTTGCCCTCTATACCCATTTTGTTGAGAGTTTTTATCATGAATGGATGTTGAATTTTGTCAAATGCTTTTTCAGCATCTATGGAGATAATCATGTGGTTTTAGTCCTTCTTTTTGTTGATGTATTGGATGATGTTGATGGATTTTCAAATGTTGTACCATTCTTGCTTCCCTGGGATGAGTCCCACTTGATCATGATGGATGATATTTTTGATGTATTTTTGAATTCGGTTTGCTAAGATTTTGTTGAGTATTTTGCATCTATGTCTATCAGGGATATTGGTCTGTAATTTTCTTTTCTTGTGGTGTCTTTGCCTGGATTGGTATTAGAGTGATGCTGGCCTCATAGAATGAGTTTGGGAGTATTCCCTCCTCTTCTACTTTTTGGAAAAGTTTAAGGAGGATGGGTATTAGGTCTTCACTAAATGTCTGATAAAATTCAGCAGTGAAACCATCTGGGTCAGGTGTTTTGTACTTAGGTAGTTTTTTGATTACCAATTCAATTTCTTTGCTGGTAATTGGTCTATTCAGATTTTCTGTTTCTTCCTGGGTCAGCCTTGGAAGGTAGGATTTTTCTAGAAAGTTATCCATTTCTTCTAGGTTATCTAGTTTGTTAGCAGAATATTTTTCATAGTATTCTCTCTTAATTCTTTGTATTTCTGTGGTGTCGGTAGTAATTTTTCCTTTCTCATTTCTGATTCTGTTTATGTGTGTAGACTCTCTTTTTTCTTGATAAGTCTGGCTAGGGTTTTATCTATTTTGTTTATTTTCTCAAATAACCAGCTCCTGCTTTCATTGATTGTATTGTTTTATTTTTCTCAATTTTATTTATTTCTGCTTTAATCTTTATTATGTCCCTCCTTCTACTGACTTTGGGCCTCATTTGTTCTTCCTTTTCTAGTTTCATTAATTGTGAGTTTAGACTGTTCATATGGTATAGTTCTTCTTTCCTGAGGTAGGCTTGTATTGCAATATATTTCCCTCTTAGTACAGCCTTTGCTGCGTCCCACAGATTTTGCGGTGTTGAATTATTGCTGTCATTTGTCTCCACATATTGCTTGATCTCTGTTTTTATTTGGTCACTGATCCATTGAATATTTAGGAGCATGTTATTAAGCCTCCATGTGTTTGTGGGCTTTTTCGTTTTCTTTGTGTAATTTATTTGTAGTTTCATACCTTTGTGATCTGAGAAGCTGGTTGGTACAATTTCAATCTTTTTGAATTTACTGAGGCTCTTTTTGTGGCCTAGTATATGATCTATTCTTGAAAATATTCCATGTCCACTTGAGAAGAGTGTGTATCCTGCTGCTTTTGGATGGAATGTTCTGTAGATGTCCATTAGGTCCATCTGCTCTAATCTGTTGTTCAGCACCTCTGTCTCTTTACTTATTTTCTGTCTGGTTGATCTGTCCTTTGGATTGAGGGGTGTGTCGAAGTCTCCTAAAATGAATGCATTGCAGTCTATTTCCCCCTTTAATTCTGTTAGTATTTGTTTCACATATATAGGTGATCCTGTGTTGGGTGCACAGATAAATAGTTATATCCTCTTGTTGGACTGACCCTTTTATCATTATGTAATGTCATTCTTTGTCTCTTGTGACTTTCTTTGTTTTGAAGTCTATTTTGTCTCATACAAGTACTGCAACTCCTGTTTCTCAGTATTAGTTGCATGAAATATCTTTTTCCATCCCTTTACTTTCAGTCTGTGTATGTCTTTGTGTTTGAAGTGAGTCTCTTGTAGACAGCATATAGATGGGTCTTGTTTTCTTATCCATTCAGTGTCTCTACATCTTTTGATTGGTGCATTCAGACCATTTACATTTAGGGTGATTATCGATAGGTGTGTACTTATTGCCATTGTGGGCTTTAGATTTGTGGTTACCAAAGGTCCAAGGGTAATTCCCTTACTATTTAATAGTTTAATTTAACTCACTTCGTATGCTATTACAAACACAACCTAAAGGTTCTTTTTTCTTTTCCTCCTTTTTCTTCCTCCTCTATTCTTTGTATGTTATGAATCATATTCTGTACTTTTTCTATCCCTTGGGTGACATCTATTTAGCTTTCAGAATACTTCCATCTATAGGAGTCCTTCCTAAATGCACTGTAGAGGTGGCTTGTGGGAGGTAAATTCTCTCAGCTTTTGCTTATCTGAAAACTGTTTAATCCCTCCTTCAAATTTAAATGATAACCTTGCCAGGTAGAGTATTCTTGGTTAGGCCCTTCTGCTTCATTGCATTAAATATATCATGCCACTCCCTTCTGGCCTGTAAGGTTTCTTGAGTAATCTGATGATAGCCTGAAGGGATTTTCTTTATGTGTGATCTTTTTTCTCTCTCTAGCTGCTTTTAAAAGTCTGTCTTTATCCTTGATCTTTGCCATTTTAATTATTATATGTCTTGATGATGTCTTCCTTGGGTCCCTTGTGTTGGGAGATCTGTGCACCTCCATGGCTTGAGAGACTATCTCCTTCTCCAGATTGGGGAAGTTTTCGGCAATTACCTCCTCAATGACACTTTCTATCCCTTTTTCTCTGTCTTCTTCTTCCATTAGAAGAGACTTTAAGAGATATAAGAACCAAATGATCTGTCAACTTTACTTGAACCGGGGCTAGAACAAGCCAACTAAGACAGTGTATCTGAGATCACTGGGGGGACAGACGTGGGATGATGGCACAGTGTTGCTGATTTGTCAGGTGTGATCCTGCATGATGGTTCTATGAGAACAGACACCCTGTGAGTTAGGGGCATGTGAGGTCTTCATAGGGGAGGTGACATTATATATGGATGTGATTTTAAACATGCCAACCAAAATATATGAATAAATAAAAACAAGGCAAGAATAACTAATGTGGTAGATGAGACAAGACTAGAAAAATGGAGACAATTGTTCAAGCTGGGCAACAGCGTGGTGGTTCATAATGCCGTTTTCTGTTTTTGTGTATATTTGATAGTTACCAAAGTAATAGGTTAAAAAAGAAAAGCAGATCTCTAAAAAACTGCCAAAATTTATAATGTGAAATTTAACCGGTATATAAATAATCAGTGGGCTGGGACTTACCTGATTCAACATAGACATTTCTTTTCTCATCACAAGAACTACCATCAACTTTACTGGAGCTTCACTTAGACTATAATAAAATTTCAACTGTGGAACTTGAGGATTTTAAACGATATAAAGATCTGCAAAGGTAAGGGACCCCTCGAGCCCTAACCAGAAGTGGCAGTCCACCTGATGCTAACAATGAAGTACCCCAGGGGGCCTGCATCCAGATACCCCTTGACGGCAAGGGGGGAACCACCAGGAATACTTGGGAATGGGTGGGCAGGACCCCTCTGTTGAATGCAGGTCAGAGGAGCGGAGGAGAGTGCTGCAGGCTGCTCTGGGTTATTAAATAAAACCATGGAAGGCATTCCTCTGACCATGTATGTGAATAGGACAGGTTTGTATTTGCAATCAGTCATGGTGCTTCTGGCTAACTGTATCACTCCAGAATTTGCTTAAGAGCTGACTCATTTTATTCCACTTTTAGGCTGGGCCTCGGAAACAACAGAATAGCAGATATTGAAAATGGAAGTCTTGCTAACATACCACACATAAGAGAAATACACTTGGAAAACAATAAACTAAAAAAAATCCCTGCAGGATTACAGGAGTTGAAATACCTCCAGGTAAAACATTCTATTTGTGTTTTGTACTTTTCTTTGTTTTTATGAAACATATGAGTATCTGAAAAGACCAGGCAAGTAGTGAGGGTAATGCTTAAAAAAGGACCCCCAGGTTGCCCACATCCTCTATGCAGTAGGACAGAGTCAGGAAAAAGGCTCCAGCGTAGATGTCAGAACCTCAGATGAATGTTCAGTTTCTCCTACTGAAACTGCTCAGGCTGCTGCAGCTATCACTGACCCATCTAGTTTCAGGCTCTGGGGTGGCAGTGTCTCTGTGAAGGCAGGCCTGGTGGAGAAGAAACCAGGAGGATCACACCTCCTTCCATTCCAGAAACATATCATGAAGGCAGAGTCTGTGGACAAGGTCCTGGGTATTTTCACTATCAATGGGTGCTAGATTAGAAGCATGTATGCTTTTTGAAAAATTCAGGCCAGAATATATAATCAACAGTCAGTATATGGAGTATCATGGCTCACAGTTCTTGTTCTTCAGTATGAGAAACTTTTCCTTTCAATCTGGCAACTCTTCACTAGTTGGGAGGGGCCACAGAATCCTGGGAGAATCTGAAAAAGCTTTAGATCCTCCCCAGAACAAAAACAAAGACAATATTCTGCACATACTTTGAAGAGTTTCATAGATCCCCCAAATTCTTGCCCAGACCCCAAACTATGAATCCCTACCTGACTCCATTTCATGTTTGACCATTTTTCTCATATTTTTTCCTTGACGTTCTCATCTTCCAAGATGCAAAAACACATTGAAAACAAACTAGGCATCGAGTCACTTTTTTTTTCTGGCTTTCTTTCCAAATTATCTTTGGATACATTTGTTCACTGCACTCCTTTGAGACAGACACCATCAAAATGGACATGCTATGGGCAGGTGTTCATGTCAAGGCCATGATGACTCTGCTGTGTTTAAATGTCTGCTGAGCCAGCGGGCACCACCTTGGTCCTTCCTCTGATCGACTGTCCTGCCTGTGTACCTTTCTCCACAACTCTGACCCCAGCCTCTGCTTGCTCTTACATCTACCCATATTCCTGTTAGCATTTTTTAAAAGAATAGAATTATAACACAAAAAGCAGACTTATACAGAAGAACGTAAGTCCTAAGTACTGTCCACAAAGCAGACCCACCCATGGCCAGCACTGTTTCCCACGGCCAGTGAGGTCAGTGGTTGCTGCGCTATCCCTGGCACGGACACTATGTGGCCAGGAAGGCCAGAAGCCACTTAAAGCATCTGCCACAAAACTCCCAGGACTAAGAGAGGGCAGAGGGGCTCCAATACCAAACTGAAAGGTTTTTTCAATGCCTAGGGTTCTCATGACCAGCTCAGATCGATCCCACCAAGATGTAAAGGCAGAATCTAGAGGTAACAACAACAGAACTGGTAACTTAAGCTTTGCCAGCAAAGGGTCCCCACTTCTTATGTGCCAAAATGCCGGTCAGTTAAGTAGATTGTTTTTACTTTCCAGAAATATCAGTTGCCAAAAAAGACCAAAGAAGGAATTTAAAGGGCTGTTGAAGGCAGGGTAGGGAAATCTCTATATTGTCTATTCTTTATGAATAATAATTAATCTAAAAAGACATATCCACATCCTATAAAACTATATAAAAACCAATGGACAAATAAGTCCATTGGTGCAATACTCAACTCTCAATGCTGTGTTACACATGGGTACTTGAGATGTCAAAAGACTTTTTCTATAAAACAATTTAAAAAAAAGCAACTCTATAATTCTCTCTCTTGATCACAGAAAATGCTAGTTAACAATTCTCACATTCATATTGCTAATTCTTGGAGGATTAAATTTCATTCTGCTCATTCTTAACACATTAAAAAACATTATTGTAAATATGGCACTGAAGTAACCATCCACACACCCTTCCCCCTGCCATATACACTTAACTGTAGGGAAGGAGGGTAGCATGTGCTGACCAGGCAGTATGATCTGGGCCTTGGCCTGAGTCCCATACCATACATCACACATAGCATTTCTATGTGTAACTGAGCTGTTACAGTATTAACAGGAAAAAACAAGTACATATATTTTAAGTAAAATACATTAAAATCAGTGTAAACTTTTTAAGTAGACAAACTCATGAACAAATGCTGACTATAAAGACAATTATCTTCTGTTCACATTTATTGTGTATTTTTAATCCATTCTTTTTCCCTACTACAACAGATAATCTTCCTTCATTCTAATTCAATTACAAAAGTGGGAGTGAATGACTTCTGCCCAACAATGTCAAAGATGAAGAAATCTTTATACAGTGCAATAAGTTTATTCCACAACCCAGTGAAGTACTGGGAAGTACAGCCTGCAACATTTCGTTGTGTTTTGAGCAGAATGAGTGTTCAGCTTGGGAACTTCAGAAAGTAATAATTAGTAATTAGTAATATCCATTGAATATAACATTCAAAAATTGTTACATTTGTAATACTTGAACTCTATTAATAATGGTGGTATTAGGTGCATAAGTAAAAATCTATTCCCATGTGGTAAGCCCACTGATTTGCTTTATGACAAAAAAATTTCAACAGAATTTTGCAAAACTATTGATACATCAGGATTAACAGAAAGTATGTATTGCAGTTCTCTTTTGCATACAAATGATTTTGCATAAACCTCATGCTTGAATATTCTTTCTCAGTAACAAAAAATAAGACATTTAATATTTAACACTTTGTTTTCAAGTGCATTTTTAAGAGACCTGTACTGTAAATGGAATGCTTGACTTAGCAAAATCTGTGTTCTTTCATTTGCTGTTAGGAAAACAAAATTGAGGATGGTTATATGAAGAGTATATTATACTATTTTAGTCTTTCTTTAATAACTTGGGTAGTACTGTAATATTTCTGATACTTTTGAACAATGGTTTGATATAACCTTATTCAAGTTCTCATTTCTTAGAGTCTTACTGGCTTTGTGTTTCAATTAACCTCTTATTATAAAGCCTTCAGTTAGTGTTTATTACAGCTCGACAGATGCTATTCATAACAGCTGGTTTTGGGCTATAGGACATGCTTTTCTTTTTTAATTATTATTATATGATTATAAATCTGCTATAAAAATGCAGAGTGTTTATCTAAAATCTGTAACACACATTTTTTTATTATCACATGTATAAGCTTTTAACAGTATGTCAATTGTTCTGTTATATAACATTGCCACCTCAACACTAAGAATATTTTTGAGATGTCCCTTTGTAAGACTTTGGTTGGAAAAGCCCGGACACAACTGATTCTCCACCAAATTGTTTACTCAAAGATGCACAAACTGGAAAGGTCTGAAAAACATACCTGGTATATATGAATAGGAAGAGCATTAAATGAAACACACAGAAACTAAAAACTCTGGATATGAATATTTTATTTTTTATTGGCATTTAATGTAAGTTAAATAAAATTAGAAAATGAGGAAAACATTAAAATACTGGTTTGTAATAAAATATTTGTGCTTTGGTTTAATTTTTCTTCTTTCACCCAGGAAGATAAGCTATTTTTCAGAAAATTCTAATTTATATATAACATTTTTAGCACAGCATTGATGCTTATTCTTAACAATATTAAAATGCTCTAAATTATGCCTGTGCTTTATATTAAATTACCTAAAAAATTAGATTCTAAATAATTGGGTTTAAGTAGAAAATATTACTTACAGATAACTAAGAAGGTGTGGAGGGCTTGGATATCCAGGTCAAGAATGGGTCATGTTTCTCTAGCAAGGTCCCCCAACTGGCATGTTGACACTCTGGGCGGGTCACTCTTGGTGGGAGGGGCTGTGCTGCCCTTTGCAGAATGTCTGGCAGTTCCCTGGTTTCTACCCACTAGCTGCCCCACCTTCACAGTGCCGCAGTCAACAATTTTCTCCAGACAGTGCAAGGGTGTGGGTGTGGGTGTGTGTGTGTGGTAGGCAAATCACAGCTGGTTGAAAACAATTGCTTTACAGGAAATCTACTTAATTTCTAAGTTCTGACACAAGTTTAGAAACCTGGAACAAAACAGCTATTTTTGTTCTGTAAAACTGTATGGGCAAGATCTAAGTGCAATTAATTAAAGTAATAAAGTGACCACCAGTAGTGATATAACAGAAAGGCCAGGATGCACAGCTTTGAGTTGGAAGAAGGTAACCAGAAATCCAGTTCTGCTTATAGTCTTGGACAAGTTACCATCTTTTTGAACCTGTTCTTCTTTACTAAAAACAGTAGGGTAACAATACTGACCAATTAGGATGCCATGAGGATTAAATGATAAAAATGTGTGTGAAGATGCTTTGTAAGCCTTAGAAGTTCCTAAAATATGTATAGCTATTCCACTGGACAATTACTGACTGATGAGAAAAATTAAATTATTAAGTCCATAAAAATAAAAGGACTATTGTCCTTTTCATTCATTGTAACTATATTACTTGCATTGTTAAATACATGATAATCATTCTAAAACTAAAATATTATAAAGTTCCAATGATTTTAATAAATAAAATACACTTATCTGTATAAAAAACATAAAATTGTGAAATCATGGCACTTATAAGAACATGAGTAAAAGTCCATATTCACTGAAATTGTAAGAATAGTAAAATGTTGAAATTAACTAAATTCGTAAGGTTAGTACTAAGGTTAGAATCAGCTAAACAAATTAGCGTATGATCTGAGTAATGGAGCCTAAAGAAGGCAAGTTAATTTTTTCTGAAACGAACAGACAGAACAAAAAGTTTTCAAATACTGCAAATGACTCCTGAAATCACTCTAGTTAATTTCTTGTAGTTAATGTTTGTTTTTCATTCCTCAGCTGTCAACCATTTTTGGTTAGAAGTTTGTAAAACACGAATCCCTAGTAAAAATCATAAACAACCAAAACTGCATACAAGTTTTCTGCCACAAACCCATTTTATGGTAAATATAAAATATTACCCACTTGAAATTCACTAAACTTTGGCAACAAATGAATTACTGCAACTTACTTGGTTTATTAAGAACTTCAAGAAAAGTCTCACAGGCCATCTATCTGTATTTCTTCCCAAATGCTAATAGTAAAAAATGATCACTGAGTTCATGATACAAATAAGATACGATTAGGAAATCACTTAAAGTCACTAAAACTAAAGTTTTCTTTTTTTAAAAAAATCTATTTTGTTCTTCTTTAAAGTACTGAATCATTTCCCTTTCCTTCATAATTCCACCTTTTTTGAAAGACTTATCTCTTACTACCTCTGTATACACATGGTCCTTAACCTACTGCAACTGACTTAACAGTTCTCCTGAATCTATTTTCCCAAAATCATACTGTATGAATAATTCTAAACACTAATAGCTGCATTTAAGGAATATTTTCAGAGATTCTTCCAAACTGACATCCTCACTTTGCATCCATGCATCCGACCCTTGCAATGGTCCTGTGAGGCAGGCACCTTTCCTTGCACCTGGTTCTCAGGTGTGGACATGACTGAGCAGGGTGAAAGGCTGTGGCTGGTCTGGGATCAGATCCCGGCAGCAATGGCTACTTTGAACCATGACAACACACTAATTCTTCAGTACCAGTCATTCTTGCCGCTGCCTCCTTGGCTTCCACGTAGCCCACCTGTGGGGTGCTCCTCAGGGGGGCTCCTGTTCCCTGATAACCTTCTTCTGGCCTCCTCTCTCCACCCCATGGCAGCCTTATCAGTTGCTCTGCATTTAGCCGTAACCACCAAGGTGAGGCCTCTGAGGGCCACCTCTCAAACTTGGACCTTCCCTGGGCAGAATAAACCCTCAAAAGGAAACCTAAAGTTCTGGAGCCATACGAATAAAATCAAAAGCAACACCATGAATAATTTCTTTCAAATGCACACTGTCCCTCGTGACCTGTCCTCCACCCAGCCTTCAGGCTCTCCATGCCCTCCTCACCTCTGCAGCCCGGTGCCAGGTCCTGCTCAGCCATGTGCTGGGGCCACCCTCCCTGTTCTGCCCTCACTGAGTCCTCACTGCATCTGCTCACCTGGAACAACATCAGAGGCCCATCCAGCCCCAGCGTGACAGCCACATGTTCTGCATGCTGTCTGCTCATGCAGTCCCCTACTCAGACCCTAGAGGGGTTCCCACTGAGACGGAACCACAAAAAGTTCCTCGTCAGCCTCTCAAGCCCATCTCTGATCACACTCAAACATGATTTTGAGCTTTTATTTCACACGTGCCTCTTCTCTGGCACCCCCTGTGCCACCTGCTTCCAAGGATGCAGTCAGCTCTACCCACCTCAGCTCCCCCACACAGACGGGCTTCCCTCTGCCCCCGAGCTGTCCCAGCGTTTCACTGTGCTTTGCTTTCACCCTTCTCACTATCTAACCTCACACGGTTGCTCACACGTTGGTCTTTCCTTCACTGACTCCCAGGGTTCTGGCCACCATGGCTGCCACCTCTGCCTCCTGTCTTTCTCCCTCACAAGGTGGCCAACTGGCCACCTTGGCTCAACACTTCTTTGGACTGAATTTTTGGTGAAGGGAAGGGCAAGAAAACTGTTGTCCTCCCCCTAGGAGCCTGGCATGCTACCCTCCAAGTCCTCCTGCACGGAGCAGCTCACCATGCCACCAGCTCCCCCATAATGCCCCACACAGGGCCTGCAGATGTGTGCATCGGCCTTCCGTGTTACTGCAGGGTTATCACAGTTTCCATCCCAGGCTCTGGGGAGCTTGAAACAGGCCCTCCCACTCCAAGCAGTCATAACAAGGCGACCACCCACACAGCGAACCCCCCCACCCCACTGCCCCCAAGGAAATAATGTAGGAACAAAGAGAACTGGTTTAAAATGGCCCCTTCCACAGATGGGGACAGGCTTACAAGGGCCTGAAGAGCACAAACCAGGCCCAGCTGGAGCACACCATGGCACAGACTTGCAGTTTGCATGCTAGAGGCTTCCTTCCAATCAAGGAGAATTTATGACAGAAGCAAAGCAGATGAAACATATTATGACTTCTCACTCAGTTTTAAAAATTCTCAACTCACAGCCAATCATATTCATTTGCTCTCCAATCTCTATTACTATGTTTAGTAACAACTTTAGCGAAATAGAATCCATACGCCATACAACTCTAGTACAATCAGGGATAGCAACCATTACCACAATCAATTTCAGGACATTTCACCACTCCAAAAAGAAACCCTGTACCCATTAAAAGTTACCCTACTCACCCCACATCCTAGATAACCGCAAATCTTCTTCCTGTCTTTATGGATTTGCCTATTCTGGACATTTCATAAAAATGGAATCATGCACTATAATGTTCTTTTAAGACCAGTTTCCACTTAGCCTGATGTTTTCAAGGGTCATTCATGTGACATAGCACATGTCAGTACTGCCTTTCTTCCTACTGATGAGCTTCTGTGGAGGTGTCTTCATTTTCTTGGGTATATATTTTAGGTCAAATTGTGGGTCAAACGACAACTTTATGTTTGACTTTGTGAGAACCTGTGCACTAATTTCCAAAGTGACTGACTGTTTTATATTCCTAACAAGATATGCAGATTCCAATTGCTCCACATCCCCACTGACCTCTTCACTGCCCATTCTTTGACTGTGACCATCCCAGAGAATGGGAAGTGGTGCTTCACATGGCTTTGATTTGCATTTCCCTGATGACTAGTGATGCCGAGCACCTAGTCATGTGTTTACTGACCACTCGCTATCTTCTTTGCAGAAAAGTCTGTTCAGATGCTTCACTCTTTTTAGAAATGGTTACTATTACCATCACTGAGTAGTATGAGTTCTTTATTCTAGACAAGTCCTTTATCAGACATAAAATGTGCAGTTTTTCTCTCATTCTGGGCTTTTTTTTTTCACTTTCTTGATGGTATCCTTTGGCACAGAAAAATTTTTATTTTGATGACATCCAATTTATCTATTTTTTCTTTTGTTTCTTGCGTGCTTAGTGTCGCATACAAGAAACTGTTGCTTGAGTCAGGTCATAAAGACTTACATCTATGTTTTCTTATAAAATCTAACAGTTTTAGGTCTTAGGCTTAGCTCTTTGTTCCATTATGAGTTAAATTTTGCTTGTGGGTATCTAGTTGTCTTAGCCCCATCTGTTCAAAGATGACAGAGAAGTAAAACTCCCTTGACCCACAGGCTCTTACAAGCCTCTACCCTATCCACACCCGACTCCTCCAGCAAATGGCCCCTCCCTCCCTCAATCAGACCTGCTCACCCCAGAACCCTGCCACCCTCTCCTAAAAAATTTCCTTTTATAAACTGTCTTAATAACATTGTGCTTCTCAGGTCCATATTACAACCCCGACCCCACCAAAAGAGAATATTTTCCCACTAATTTGGCTACGGGAAACACATCTTACTCTACTGCGGGTCGGAAACTGCTACTAATTGGTACTTACTCTCAGGCAGTACAAAAGAAACATGGATGGGTCACGTAGACAACGATTCTGGATGGTGTGTAATATCCTGGACTTTGCCTATAAGGGTGCAAAGTACTGGTTGCCCCCTGCCCCTTAGATGCTCCTTACACTCTACTGTTTGGGCTAGTTAGTGTGCAAGTCTTTTTAAAATTCTGCTCTCTTACTCCTTATTTGATGCGGTTTCTATGATGGCAGCTACTTTGGTTATCATGTGGCTTATTGATTTGAAATGTACATTTTACCTCCCGTGGATTATTTGGGAGCTAACTGGGAGAAACACAAATCAGCAGTCCAACTGTCTGGATACTGATGATTTATAAAATGTCACTTTCAAATAAAGTGCTATCTGCTTCCAAACAATGAGAAGGATGTAAAATGATCATTTGCATATGAGCCACTGGTACCTGAAAAATCCAATGAACTAAAAAGTGATGAACACAGTCACATGCATAACTAACAGAAGATTGCTGTCAATAATATTAAAAAAGCCCCTAAAAATGAGTGAGAAAAAAAAACAACAAATAGAAAAATGAACAAAAACATTAATGGGCATATCTCAGAAAATCAAATGGCTGAAAAACATTTGAAAAGATATTAAACCTCAGTAATCAGGGAAATGGAAATTAAAATAGCATTATCTATCCAATTGGGGAAATAGTTAGATAATATCAGGTATTAATGAAATTTCCAACAACCGCAACCTTACCAGCTCACAGTGAGAATGCAATCTGGTGTAACGACTTAAGAACTTAACATGGTACCTTGTACAGTTGCAGATGATCTCTTCTGACCTGCAATTCTACCCCAATGAAACCATGCAAGTGTCTACAAGAGATATGTTCAAGAATATTCACAGTGTTATCTTTGTAATAGAAAAAAAAGAGCAAAAATTTAGATTTCTTTTCATAGAAGAAAAAAGATAAATGCTGGTATTTTCATACAGTAGTATAAATAGTATACAACAATGGAATGAATGAGGTACAATGTTGGGTGAAAAAACCAAATTATAGAATACCCTGAGTAGTGCATCATCTATATAAAACTCAAAAGCACAAAATTAAGTAATATATGGTTTAGAGATCCATACTTACATAGTACATGTGAGAGGTAAAGGAATATTAAAACACGTTATTTGAGACAGTAGTTCCCCTTGGCAGGAGGACAGAGAGAAACAAGTGTAGGGTCTTCAGAAGCATCAATAACATCCAGTTCTTAATCTGGATGGTGAGTGAATATGTGTTTTTTCCATTAATCTTGGTATCTTATGCTCATTACACTTATATACACTTGCATATATGAAGTTTATCACACATAAACACAGAGTAAGCTGAAGAACAAAAGAAATCACCCTCAATGTGAAACATATGGACAACCTTAACACTGCAAAATATGAACACCAAGGAAATATGCACAACAAGTCAATCAAACAAGGCAGAAGCAAGAACATTTAGGCAAATTCTGAAGAGGAGGGATGAGGGGAGTAAGACCTACCAGATACTCAAAAATCTACAATGATTAAGTCACACAGTCCTGGGCAAGTGACAGCTCACCTCGTGGCTGCAGTTAATGCTACTGGGATCCCAGGAAAGCCTCTGGCAAGATGTTCAGGGGATGACACCTCAAAAGAGCTGCTGTAAATTCTAGCAATTCAGAAATTTAAGTGCAAAAACTAAATAGAAAAAGAAACCATAATGGTAATAGCAGAAACTATAGGGTCCTTGAGAGAATTTTTCTTATAATGGGGAGGTGGAGAAGGAGGTTCGATGACACAAAAGCCCCAGGGGCTTTCAGTAGAAATATAACATAATAAACTCTTCATGGCAAAGCCAGAGGACCAATGGCAAATTGGAAAACAACAGTTAGGAGTCTTGACGCACAGGCCCAACTTCCCTAGAACACAGGAACTTTTCAAAGTCAGTCAGGAAAAGACCTTCAGTACAATTGAAAAAAGGCAGAAGATGAGAGATTCAAGATGGCGGCATGAGAGGTGAGACAGAGAACTCCTCCCAAAACCACAGATAGTTCGAAAATATAGTTAATACAAGTAACCCTAAAATAGCAACAGGAAAGAAGGCTGCACCAGACTGCATATAGACCTCAAGAACAGAGCAGACCTAACAAAACAGGGTAACGTACCAAAGCCTTGATCCAGTGGGACCCAGGCACTTCCCCCACTCCAGCTCAACAGCAGGAGGAAGAGAAACAGACTGGGGAGGGGGTGGAAGCCTGGGACTGCTGAAAACATAGCCCTGGAGACATGCTTTGAAAGCAGAAACCTACATTGTGTGGTGCACTGCAGGATGGGGAGCTGGGACAGGTGAAGTGCTTGAGAGACAGATTCTGGCCATTTGTGGAGGATGGGATCCACACCCAGCTGCTCTGGGAAAAGGGAAAGGCAGGTGGTCTGAGAGGCTTCCTAGGGGTGACAGGGTTACTGAAGGGGTGGGGTTTGTACAGAGTTTGCTGCACGGGAGACGGGATGGGGGACAAGGTTGTCTGGGGGCGCTTTGCCCAGCATATTGGGAACTTTCAGGAGCTTCAGGTATTCAAACCCCTGGCAGGCTACTCAGCTCCGAGGCCCCCCACTGTGACACGCATCTTGCCGAGCCTTCCTCCTGACCTGACAGTACCAGCTCGGAAACTAGCAATCACTGTGCTGATGTCAGGCCAGTCAGAGGGAGGCCCCGTCTACAACGCTAGAGATACCAAACACAGAGGCTTAGAGCTGTGTGCTCAGCCTACTGGCTCTGATACAGGACACAGGCACGGCAGACATGAATCAGGGAACAGATCTTTCCTTCCCCCAGGCACCAGCTCTGCTCTCCTACAACCCCCAACCTCACTCTAGGGGCTGATCAGCTCCAGAACCTGGAGCTTCTGGGCACTAAAGGGCACCACACAGAAATATGAAATGTCAAAATATCACGGTTCAGACCAAACTCTCACAAACACCAGAAAAAGGGCCAAATGAAACTGAACTCACCAATCTTCCTGAAAGACAGTTCAAAATAAAAATAAAAAACACGCTTACTGAGGTACAGAGAAATATTCAAGAACTCAGGAACGAATTTAAGATGGAGATTCAATCATTAAGAAATTTCATATCTGAAATGAAACATACAACGGAGGGATTTAAAAGCAGATTAGATGTAGTAGACGTGACAGCAAATGGAATGGAAATAAGAGAAGAGGAATACAAAGAAGCTGAGGCAAAGAGAAAAAAGAATCTCTAAGAGTGAAAGAATATTGAGAGAACTGTGTGACCAATCCAAACAGAACAATATTTGCATTATAGGGGTACCAGATAAAGAAGAGAGAGAAAAAGGAATAGAAAGTGTCATTGAGGAGGTAATTGCTGAAAATTTCCCCAGTCTGGGGAAGGAGATAGTCTCTCCAGCCTTGGAGATGCAGAGATCTCCCTACACAAGGGACCCAAGGAAGACAACATCAAGACATACAATAATTAAAATGGCAAAGATCAAGGATAAAGACAGACTTTTAAAAGCAGCTAGAGAGAGAAAAAAGATCACACATAAAGGAAATCCCATCAGGCTATCATCAGATTTCTCAACAGAAACCTTACAGGCCAGAAGGGAGTGGCATGATATATTTAATGCAATGAAGCAGAAGGGCCTCAAACCAAGAATACTCTAGCCGGCAAGGTTATCATTTAAATTTGAAGGAGGGATTAAACAATTTTCAGATAAGCAAAAGCTGATAGAATTTACTTCCCACAAAAAACCTCTACAGTGCATTTGGGAGGGACTCCTATAGATGGAACTATTCCTAAGGCTAAATAGACGTCACCTAAGGGATAGACAAAGAGTACAGAATATGACTCATAACATACAAAGAATGGAGGAGGAGGAAAAAGGAGGAAAAAAAGAACCTTTAGGTTGTGTTTGAAATAGAATACGAAGTGAGTTAGACTGTTACATAGTAAGAGAATTACCCTTGAACCTTTAGCAATCACAAATCTAAAGCCTGCAATTGCAATAAGTACATACCTATCGATAATCACCCTAAATGTAAACGGTCTGAATGCACCAATCAAAAGACAGAGTCATTGAATGGATAAAAAAATAAGACCCATCTATATGCTGCCTACAAGAGAATCACTTCAAAACCAAGGAAATACACAGACAGAAACTAAATGGATGGAAAAATATATTTCATGCAAGTAATAGGGAGAAAAAAGCAGGAGTTGAAGTACTTGTAACAAACAAAATAGACTTCAAAACAAAGAAAGTCACAAGAGACAAAGAAGGACATTACAAATGATTAAAGGGTCAGTCCAAACAAGAGGATATAACCATTATAAATATCCATGCACACAATACAGGATCACTTACATATGTGAAACAAATACTAACAGAAATAAAGGGGGAAATAGAATGCAATGCATTCATTTTAGGAGACTTCAACACACCACTCACAAAAAAGGACAGATCAACCAGACAGAAAATAAATAGACAGAGGCACTGAACAACGTATTAGAACAAATGAACCTAACGGACATCTACAGAACACTCCATCCAATAGCAACAGGACACACATTCTTCTCAAGTGCAAATGGAACATTTTCAACAAAAGACCATATACTACGGCACAAAAAGAACCTCATTAAATTCAAAAAGACTGAAATTGTACCAAGCAGCTTCTCAGATCACAAAGGTATGAAACTACAAATGAATTACTCAAAGAAAATGAAAAACACATGGAGGCTTGATTAACATGCTCCTAAATAATCAATGGACTGATGATCAAATAAAAACAGTGATCAAGCAATACATGGGGACAAATGACAACAATAATTCAACACTGCAAAATCTATGGGACGCACAAAGGTCAGGTTAAGAAGGAAATATATTGCAATACAGGCCTACCTCAGGAAAGAACAATCCCAAATGAACAGTTTAAACTCACAATTAATGAAACTAGAAAAGGAAGAACAAATGAGGCCCAAAGTCAGTAGAAGGAGGGACATAATAAAGATTAAAGCAGAAATAAATAAAATCGAGAAGAATAAAATAGAAAGAATCAATGAAAGCAAGGAGCTGGTTCTTTGAGAAAATAAACAAAACAAATAAACCCCTAGCCAGACTTATCAAGAAAAAAAGAGAGTCTACACACATAAACAGAATCAGAAGTGAGAAAGGAAAAATCACTATGGACACCACAGAAATACAAAGAATTATGAGAATACTATAAAATATTATCTGCTAACAAACTGGATAACCTAGAAGAAACGGACAACTTTCTAGAAAAATCCTACCTTCCAAGGCTGACCCAGGAAGAAACAGAAAATCTGAATAGACCAATTACCAGCAAAGAAATTGAATTGGTAATCAAAAAACTACCTAAGAACAAAACACCTGACCCAGATGGTTTCACTGCTAAATTTTATCAAACATTTAGTGAAGACCTAATACCCATCCTCCTTAAAGTTTTTTAAAAAGTAGAAGAGGAGGGAATACTCCCAAACTCATTCTATGAGGCCAGCATCACTCTAATACCAAAACTAGGCAAAGACACCACAAAAAAAGAAAATTACAGACCAATATCCCTGATGAACATAGATGCAAAAATACTCAACAAAATATTAGCAAACTGAATTCAAAAATACATCAAAAATATCATCCATCATGATCAAGTGGGATTCATCCCAGGAATGCAAGGATGGTACAACAATTGACAATCCATCAACATCATCCAATACATCACAAAAAGAAGGGTGAAAACCACATGATTATCTCCATAGATGCTGAAAAAGCATTCGACAAAATTCAACATCCATTCATGATAAAAACTCTCAACAAAATGGCTATAGAGGGGAAGTACCTCAACATAATAAAGGCCATATATGACAAACCCACAGCCAACATTATACTTAACAGAGAGAAGCTGAAAGCTTTTCCTTTAAGATTGGGAACAAGACAAGGATGCCCACTCTCCCCAGTTTTATTAAACATAGTTCTCGAGGTTCTAGCCATGGCAATTAGACAATAAAAAGAAATAAAAGGCATCCAGAGTGGCAAGGAAGAAGTTAAACTGTCCCTGTTTGCAGATGACATGATATTGTACATAAAACATCCTAAAGAATCCACTCCAAAACTACCAGATCTAATATCTGAATTCAGCAAAGTTGCCAGATACAAAATTAATACTCAGAAATCTGTTGCACTAACGACGAACTAGCAGAAAGAGAAATCAGGAAAACAATTCCATTCACAATTGCATCAAAAAGAATAAAATACCTAGAAATAAACCTAACCAAGGATGTGAAAGACTTATACTTTGAAAACTACAAGACACTCATGAGAAATTAAAGAAGAAACTAATAAATGGAAACACATCCAGTGCTCATGGATAGGAAGAATTAATACTGTCAAAATGGCCATCCTGCTTAATGCAATCAACAGATTCAGTGCAATCCATATCAAAATATCAACAGCATTCTTCAATGAACTAGAGCAAATTAGCTCTAAAATTCATATGGAACCACAAAAGACCCCTAATGGCCAAAGTAATCCTGAGAAGGACGAATAAAGCAGGGTTAATTACGCTCCCTGGCTTCAAGCTCTTCTACAAAGCCACAGTAATCAAGACAATTTGGTACTGGCACAAAAACAGACCCACAGACCAGTGGAACAGACTAGAGAGCCAAGATATAAACCCAAGCATATACAGTCAATTAATATACAATGAAGGAGCTATGGATATACAATGAGGAAATGACAGTCTCTTCAACAGCTGGTGTTGGCAAAACTGGACAGCTACATGTAAGAGAATGGAACTGGATTATTGTCTAACCCCATATACAAATATAAACTCAAAATGGATCAAAGATCTGAATGTAAGTCATGAAATCATAAAACTCTTAGAAAAAAAACATAGGCAAAAATCTCTTGGAAATAAACATGAGCAACTTCTTCATGAACATATCTCCCCAGGCAAGGGAACCAAAAGCAAAAATGAACAGTGGAACTATATCAAACTAAAAAGCTTCTGTACAGCAAAAGACACCATCAGTAGAAAAGACATCCTACAGTATGGGAGAATATATTCATAAATGACATATCTGATAAAGGGTTGACATTCAAATTATATAAAGAACTCACATACCTCAATAAACTAAGAGCAAATAACCCAATTAAAAAATGAGCAGAGGAGCTGAACAGACATTTCTCCAAAGAAGAAATTCAGATAGCCAACAGGCACATGAAAAGATGCTCCACATTGCTAATCATCATAGAAATGCAAATTAAAACCACAATGCGATATCACCTCACACCAGTTAGGATGGCCAATATCCAAAAGACAAACAACAACAAATGTTGACGAGGATGTGGAGAAAGGGAAACCCTCCCATACTGCTTGTGAGAATCTAAACTAGTTCAACCATTGTGGAAAGCAGTATGGAGGCTCCTCAAAAAACTCAAAATAGAAATACCATTTGACCCAGGAATTCCACTCTGGGAATTTACCCTAAGAATACAGGAGCCCAGTTTGAAAAAGATATATGCACCTCCCTAATGCTGTCCACTGATGGTCAGGGAGCTGATGTTGAGGACAAACAGAGGACAGGGCTCTGTGGTGATACAGGGCAGCTCTCAAGGGAAACCTTTCCTCTTACAGGCAGGAGAAAGATACTCAGAAAACAGAAACAAGGAAGTACCCTGGAGGAGAGTGTACATTCACTCATTTAAACAGTATCTACTGAGCCCCCACTACGACAATCTGGGGGCATGGAAGCATGTGAGAATCGAGTGTTTATCGAGCACTATTTACAAAAGCCAAGAAATGGAAGCAACCTAAATGTCCATCAGTAGATGAATGGATAAAGAAGATGCGGTACATATACACAATGGAAGATTATTCAGCCTTAAGAAGAAAACAAATCCTACCATTTGTAACAACATAGATGGAGCTAGAGGGTATTACACTCAGTGAAATAAGCCAGGCAGAGAAAGATAAGTATCAAATGATTTTACTCATCTGTGGAGTACAAGAACAAAGAAAAAACTGAAGGAACAAAATAGAAGCAGACTCACAGAACCCAAGAATGGACTAACAGTTACCAAAGGGAAAGGGATTGGAGAGGATGGGTGGGAAGGGAGCGATAAGGGGGGAAAAGGGTCATTACGATTAGCACGTATAATGTGTGTGTGGGACATGGGGAAGGGTAGTATAACACAGAGAAGACAAGTAGTGACTCTATAGCATCTTACTATGCTTATGGACAGTGACCATAATGGAGTATGTGGTGGGGACTTGATAATAGGGGGAATCTAGTAACCATAATGTTGCTCATGTAATTGTACATTAATAACATTAAAAAAATGGCAGAAGACATATGTACAGAAAAAGAAGCATTTGTGGCTATAAAGTACATGAAGAGATATTCAAAGTTACAGTAAGGAAAATGAAAGCTCACATATGATACCATTTTGACCTCCCAGACCATCAAAAATAAAAATGTAATAACCTGTACTGGGGAGTATTTAACAGATATGCTTGGGTGCTCTGTGGAAAGCAATTATAGACATGCATGCCCATGGGTATGGATTTATCCTTCAGACATACTTGCACACACTTGCAATGACATATAGAAAGTTGTTAATTGCATCAACTTTTACACTGGGAAAAGATTAGAAACAGAATATTTCATGCAAGAATTCTTTTCATAAGTAATGATTTTTACACATACTTTTTATACATATATTTGCTTCTAATGCATAAAATATCTCTGGAAGGATTCAGAAGAAAATGACAAGACTATTTTACTGAAGGTCTCAACAGCAGTGACCATGTGCTCCGGAGCACACAGTGTGGCCACCGGGATTAGACACTGCAGGGTGTTTTGAGGAGTCTTTGTGACATGAGAAATATGCATTTGATGTCTGCCCTGGTTCCTGACAGGGGGCTCATAGAACATTATAACTTGCTAAGTGATAACAGCACCCAGGAGCATCTTTTGCTCTAATGTTTGTCTTTGACTAAGTTCCTGACTCAGGGCTTGTAAACCCCTCAGAACCTCCTCGGTGGTAGGAGGGTCTTTTGTTCTAAGGAATGATTCTGGTGGAGTGTGGTGGCGGTTCCTGGATGGTGGCTGTCTCTAGAAAGACAGATCAGATGCTGGGAACGCTCAGCCTCTCCCCTCTCTACCAGGGAAGTGCCAGAGACTGGGTTAATGATTGATCAGGTCCACATGATGGGGCTTCCATAAAAACCACTAAAGTACTGGGTTCTGAGAGTTTCCAGGTTGTTGAGGACACCCAGGAGCTGGAGGGCACACCTCAACTTCACAGGGACAGAAGCTCCTGCACTCATGACCCTTCTGGACCTCACCCTAGGTATCTCTTCATCCAGCTATACATTGTATCCTTTGCTTTATGCTTTGTTATATGATAAACCCCAAAATATAAGTTTGGGTTCTGCGTGCTGTTACAATAAATTATCTACCCTGAGGAGGGGTTTGTGGGCACCCTAATTTGTAGCCAAGTCAGCAAGTGTGAGGAACCTGCAGATCTACCACTTGCATCTGGCCTTAAAGCGAGAGTTGTCTTGTGGGACTGAGCTCCTAACCTGTGGGATGTGATGCTGACTCTAGGTAGATGGTGTCAGAATTTAGTTAAATTATAGGACACCCAGCTGGTGTTGGATAATTGGTTGTTGTGGAAAAACCAAGACTTCTGGTGTCAGAAGTACTTTGAATAAGGCAGAGTAGGGGAAATAACATTGTTCCTTTTCAACCTCTGAGTCATTTAAACACATACAATCAGTTCTGTTACATCCAGAGCCTCCATGGTGATTCAGACGCTATGCCAAATATAGGAACTACTCATTTCTCCTTGCCCTTTGTAGAGTTGGTAATTTCAGCCAACTAGTTACTGATTGCCTTCTTTTCTCAGTGTTACTGTAGTTGTGCTTTTATGTTAATAAATGTTGGCACTAAATACAGGACACATGCTGTCCACTGATGGTCAGGGAGCTGATATTGAGGACAAACAGAGGACAGGGCTCTGGGGTGATACAGGGCAGCTCTCAAGGGGAACATTTCCTCTTACAGGCAGGCAAAAGATACTCAGAAAACAGAAACAAGGAAGTACCCTGGAGGAGAGTGTACATTCACTCATTTAAACAGTATCTACTGAGCCCCCACTATGACAATCTGGGGGCATGTAAGCATGTGAGAATCTAGCAGGAAATGAGAAATCAGACAGGTAATTACATTCATTAGTTATCACAATGGGGATAAGCAGCAGCTGAAAGATAAACAGGAGCTAGCTGGTACCAAGGTGTTGTGTGTGTGTGTGTATGTGCCCAGTATTCTGAGCAGCGGGAAAAGTACATGGGGAGGACTGCATGAGGGAGGAGCAGGGTAGCTTGAGGCCATAAGGAAGGCCAGCGTGGGCAGAGGCCAGAAACACAAGTCAACTGGCCCAAGGATGGGCAACAGTTGGTTGTCAGACCTTCCACAAACAGCAAGGTCATGTTTAGAATTTATTTTAGAATACAAGGCAGTACTGGAGAACTTTAAGCAGAATCTTTGTATAGTTAGACTTATTTTTATAGAGAACAAGATGAGAAACAGATCAGGGAAGGAGAGTGTGAACATGGGGAGACCAGTCAAGACACTACTGACAAGAGAGACATTGGTCACTGGAAAGATGTCAGTGACAGTGGGGCCCTGATGGACATACTAAAAAGATACTCAGGTGTTGGGACACAAAGGGCTACATAATAGATCTAACTTGAAAGTGAGGGACAGAAGGTCCTCTGGGCCAGTGGTTCTTGAGTTTTCACAGCACCTGAGACACTTATTGAAAATGTTGGCTCCTGGGCTGGCACTGAAGTCCCTATGCTGCAGGTCTAGGGTATGGAGATGCTAGCCCCTGAACTTTACACAAGCTCTGGCAGTTAGGGTGGCAACGGATGTCCCACCACATTTGGGATGCACTGACGAGAGGACTACCATGCTTCTGGCCCATCAGAGTGGGTGAGGATGGAATGGGGCACCGTCTGTGGGCAACAAGGAGAGGGTAGGCCACAAGCTCAGCACTGTGTGCCCCTCCCAGCCCTGGGGGGCAGATTCACAAAGATGTACTATGGGTGCTGGGCAAATGGGACTCTAGTGTTTGGATTACTTCTGTAGGGCTGCCCAATTGGGCTTCTGATAGAAACTGCCCATCAGCCAAGTGCCATTTTGCCTCATAAATATGACTTGATTTAAAATGTTAGGAGGCTGAGGTTCCCAGTCATCATCAGCAGCCATCCATCCATCCTGATGCTGGCCCTGGCTGCCTCTGGGAGGGTGCCCCTCCGCTCTTCCTGGATCATGTGGCCGTGCCATGCTGTCCGTTGCCCTCTGACATCAACTTGGCTGGCCTCCCCACTATATTCAGGTTTTTGCTAAAACTATCTAAAAGAGTAACTTCCCTTTCTAAAACTTATTAATAGACTTTATTTTTTAGGGCAGTTTTAGGTTCACAGAAGAAGTGAGCAGAAGGTACAGAGATTCCCCACACCCCTTTCCTGCTGGGCCCTTCCCCATGTTCTGGTACTACACTATGCTCCAGGCTCACCCTGAAGGCTCTCTGCCCTGGTCCTGGAATCAGCCCTGCTCCCTTGACTGGAGAACGGTGTTAGAAGCCAAGACCTGGGCACCTGGTGTGTGCTGCTGTCTGAGCCTCACTGCTTCTCGGCCTCCCAGCTGACAGGGCCAGAGATGTCCGCTGGCCTGTAGATGTGCATCAACAAACAAGACCAGGCAAGCTTCTCGCTTGTGCATGGAGTTGAACGTGAGTCACGCCAGCGCCTCCCACTCTGACCCGTTCCCCCATGGCCTGCCACCACTGCCTCTCCTGCTGTCTCTAGCTCCCACTCGAGCATAAGCCCTCCAGCTCCCCATCATACACAGCTTGGCAACTGCTCCACTCTAGCACACACTATTCGGTGCTCCGGGCTCGTTCATTTTTAATACATCCTCCCACCCCAGCCCTACCTTATTCCTCTCTACAGCTCTCCACACTGTTGACAGACACTCACTTTCTGTTCTCCTCCATGACACCCGGGACTTTTACTGTGGATCTCCCAAGCACTTAAAACTGACTTGAACAAAATAGGTGCTGAATGAATAAATGAATGAAAAACCTTTATGCTTATTTTCACAATTAAGCAGGTCTCAGTCTGGCCTTTCCTAGCCAGCACTACCTATTCAGTTTTGAAGATCTACTTCAAACTGTAATCATAGAATATAATTTAAACTTTTCAACAATTAGACCTACTACTCTCCCTAACAGCTACAATTAGAACCACCTAACTAAAATGGTGAACCATCACAGTCACTTAGAGTTTCTATTTTTCCTCTGTGGTCTGACTCAAACCCTACCTCACCCACCACCTCAATCTCCTGGACTACCGGCAAACTCATTTACATTACCCCCAAAATATTTTGGTCCTGGCTGATTCCAGGACCAGAGCAGTATACCAACAAAAATGTAGCACTTAATCAGTTAACTGCTATTTTTCAGAAGAAACAGCTCAGTGAAATGAGGAAATGTTTTATACCAGTGTCTCAAATAATAGAGATTTTTATGATATTGCCAAAGCATCACTTGCAACACTGCATACTTTTTAAAAACGTGAAGTATAACAAAATAAATCTTGTGAGTTCTTTGTAAAAACCTAGGGATAAATGAGGAAACAAAAAAGAGCTGTAGGATTCACTGTAGTTTATTAGTTCATACAAGCTTGAAACAATCTCTGGAGAATGAACTCAAAGTTCACTGCCAAGAGATACAAGTTAACCCCTTGTTTAAAATATGAAAACATTAGTGTTAAGCAGTTAACTGCTACTCTTCAAGAGAAACAGCTCAGTGAAATGAGGACATTTTTGTGGCTCTGTTAGGGAGGAAGGTGTAAACAGCGGTGATAGCTGACAGAAAAGAAGGCATGATCCTTTGTATGGAAAAGTGATGTGTTGAACCTGTGTCACCAAGGACAAGCTATTTCATTTTAAAAACAAATTTGATGTGAAATGCTATGTTTCAGATCCTGGCTCCTTGTTTTGATAAAGGGAAACACCGGTGTGAACACAGGCATCAGACAAGTGGGGTCTCAGGATGACTCTAAGGTCCACCTTAAACTGCCAAGAAGCTGAGTTCCAGGCTATGCTGGACCTTAACTTGAAGAATTCTTTGGCATGAAAATGAAAATAAAAACAGTAATCAGTACATGCTGTTTCATTTAGTTCTGTTTGCCTTTGGTATTACAGGATATTCTTGCCACACCTCAAACCAAAATTAAGGGGAAAAGAAAGACGCTAGCCACATAAATCTGACCAAGAGCATAAGCACCTTAATTTAAATCCACTAAGTTTTGGATAATGAAAAAAAATACATAATTTTAATTCAACCCTAGTGTTTTCCAAGCACATTATATTTGCTTAAGTTGCTATAGTAATCCAAGGACAGCCCTGACTGGACACACATTTACTGGGGATTTTTAAGAGAGTCAGTTAAAGAATTTAGGAATTTCTGATTTATTCACAGGATTTGCAAATTCATCAACCCCTGAAAATCAAAGCAGACTCATCAGGTATGATGATAAAGTAATTTTCAAATTTTTAAAGAAAGTATTCCTACTGTTAAGAATAAAAGTATATTTGTTTGCTTAACAGTAAAATAGATTGCAGCCATTGTCAGAGAACAATTTTTGGAAGCAGTATCTGATAAAAGCTAAATTTTGGTCAGTCAAATATTCAGGGAAGAAATATAGTGAATTTTCTAACTTTAGATTTATCCAATAATCTTTGTTTAGTTTTTTTTTTATTACCAATGAAAGATTGTCAGGTTAATGGAATCATTTTGTCTCCTCTCTTGCATGCTCTCTCTACTTTAAATGACCAAAAAAAAGAAAAAGAAAAAAAAAAGGCAAATGCCTTGACCCACACTTCTGAGCAGCACTAGAGATTCTGGCTGTAGGAAAGATGGGTATTTGTGTACATTTCATTAGAAACATTTTCAAAATTCCTCTACTGACCAACTCCTTGATATTAGAATGTGTTTGGTTTTGTTTGCCTCTTTCTCAAAGGGAAGATATGAGTGCTCTATCTGGTACTGAAGAATCTAGTTTCTTGGATTTCAGTTAAGACTTAGTTGTATTATGGCTAAAAATGATTTTTTCATATTTTTAATAGCAAAAGAGTCTTACTTCCTTAGGCCTTGGATGTAATAGTGATGTACACTGCTTTAATTTTACAGAGTTAAATTTAAAACTGCTTTGGAAAAAATTCTGAACTGTATACTAATACTTGGTTTCTTATATTCTAGTTTCTGTGGCATAGCAATAAAACAATTAAGTCTTTAAAAAAAAATCTGTGAGTCTCTCCAATTACTTTAAACTTTCCAGAACAAAGTTCTACCTCATTTAACTAGCACTTTCTGGATGAAAGCACAAGTGCCCTTTTCCACGTGGAACTGTGATGGCACAGGACTTTAATAGCCATGAGAAAAACACTAATGGGGAATTTTCAAAAACTGGTAGCATAGTTTACTTTGCTTTAAGCTTTCTTCTTCACATTTATTATTTTTGTACTATACAGTATAAAAGGAAAGTGAAGAATACAGCGCACTGTGCTGGAGATCTCATCAGAAAGGAGGGCAGCCATACTCTGTGATTGTGCTCCTTTAAAGAAATCACTGTGGGTGACTGCAGTGGGGTGCGGGGGACTTGATAACACGGGTGAATGTAGTAGCACAATGTTGCTCATGTGAAACCTTCATAAGATTGTATATCAATGATACCTTAATAATAAAAAAAAGAAATTACTGTGGTGAAGTAAATGCCTAAACAATCAGCTTTAGTAGTGATAGGAATCCCTAACAAGATGTAATCTATAACGTACCAATTCAGTCATTCATTCAACAAATCTTTCAGCATTTACTGTGAATTATACTAGATTCTGTCAAAATCTAGAGGTCAGAAAGTGAAATGACTGACTGAGTTATCTGGTAGAGAACAAGGCATATGTTGTAGAACATCAAAGGCAGAAGTAATCAAAATATGCTTAGCAAATGGCTAGGAAAAGATCAGTTGAATGAAAAATTTGGATGAAAAAAAAATACTGTAACAGGAAAGGGGTCTGGGAGAAGCCAAATAGCGAGAGAAAAAACAACGGGCATAAGGAGGGAGACAGGGTGGATTTCAGACCTCAAAAACACACTCAGTCAAAGGGCACCATACAGGCTCCCACAGGGGATGAGAGGACGATGGAGCTCAGATGCGGGAGAGAAACTGTCTCTGGGAAAGCCTTTCTTAGGGGCCAAGAAGACCAAGTGCAGACAGCACTACCATTCTCTTTATTCTCAGGCCACCCGCTGAGATCTTGATTTCAAGTCAAAGGCACAAAATTAAGGGCAGGTCAAAGTATCTCCAGGTCTCCTTCCCATAATTTCTCATAATTGTTGAACAATAGAGCCATGACTTTAATCCTCAAAGTAAGGTTACTAATTGATGATTGATTGCTAATTTCTTAAAGAAAGCATAAAATTCAGAGCACTCTTTCCAAAGTTCAACTGTAGAACTGTCAGCTTCCGAGACCCCGTCCCTGCCTCCCTGTTCTGCTTCCGCCTTTCTGGGACATAGCAGCCTTACAGAAGAACCTCGATGTGCAGTGAGACTGGAATGAAGTAATGACAAGTACTTCCTAAAAAAGTTAATATATTATAATGAGCACAATGAAGTGTCATAAATGTAATACATAAAATGTTATCAACCAGTGAGTAAAATAATTTTGGGAATTTCTTATTTTTAATAGCAAAAGAGTCTTACTTCCTTTGGCCTTGGATGTAATAGAGATGTTCACTGCTTTAACTTTACAGTTAAATTTAAAACTGCCTTGGAAAAAATTTTGAACTGTATACCAATACTTGGTTTCTTATATTCTAGTTTCTGTGGCATACCAATAAAACAATTAAGCTTAAAAAAAAAATCTGTGCATCTACAGGATGTTCTACACTCGTTCCTGCTAATCTCCCAAAGTCTGGGTCAAATGATGTTTACACAGCCTTCCCTGTATTCCCCAAGCAGGGTTAAGCAACTGGCCCCACAGGACTAGTATCCCCTGTCCTTTGAACTGTATGCTCTTTGCAGGGGCCACACCTGCTTCAACCTGTGTTCCCCAACAAGCTGGGCCGCACCTCCAGAAAGAATTCAAGATAACTGTTAAATGAAATAGTCCAACCAAACTGCCTACCTACTAAAATTTGTAAGGTGCTTCACTCTGTTCACATACAACTTCTAGTCAGGCACTGACTATAGTGAATGAAGAGCATCCAATCAGACCCCGGGGAGCTTCTGGACCTCATCTGGGTCAGCCAGCACTGGACACTGCCCTTTGGGACAAGGCCACACTCCTTCCTTCCCCTCCTTCCAGGATTCCCTCCCACCTCACACACGAACACTGCACAGTGAAGATCACAGTTTGACTGCATTGATAAATTAAATTAGGTGTTTGTTCACAGAGTGCAAACTCCCTATAGAAACTGCGGCCCTCCAGAGACTGGTCCAGGCTGGATATAACCGTCTTCTCTTGCTCCTGCAGCAGTTGACCACCATTTCCCACCCCACCCCTTGTTGCTCACATGCCTTGTTTATCTCTTTCTTATTTCCTCCAGGGGAATCCCAGTATTCCCTCAAAGTCTAGCACAAATGCTACATCTTTCATGAATCCCACACATCAGAAGGGACAGTGGATGTAGTCTATTTAGATTTGTAAAAGGAAACTACGAGTTTCAACATCACAGATTGTTTAGAAAGATCAAAATATTGCTATTTTGGCATTTTCTGTAGATAGGATAAGAATAGATATAACAACATATGTTAGAGTAAATGATTGTTTTATCCTATCTTCTTAGCCAAGACAGTAAGGTCACCATCTAAAACCAATGGGGAATGAGGTTCAGAGGTCTGTCTGGGAGAAAGTGAGGAGTGGCCTATGGAGTGTCACTGCCATATTCTCATGATATTCAGCTGCAAGAGTCATGCTGAGAGTGGATGGACAACCGCAGTGACCAGGGTTGGAGTTTGCCAGACAAGTGCAGGGTACACAGGCCAGGTGGCTGTGGGCATGTGCAGAGGGGTGGTCACAGCACTCTGGGGTTTAGGCTAAAATGAAGGAATGGAGCACATTAGGAGAAATGGGTGAGGGGTGGTAAAAACACCGCAGGATGCTCATCTTCTAGGTACCACTGAAATTGAAGAATTATTGCAATTGGAATTGCTACATGGAGTAAATTTGAAAGAGTGGAGATCGTGGTCAGGGTGTGAAGGGGCTGGAGTGGTGCTGGTGAGGAAGTCCACAGTGTGGGCCACGGGAGGGAAGGCTGAGGATGCTGGAGGAAGATCACTGAGGGAAGAGAGGTCAGAGGTCTTTGATTCTGCTTGAATAATTAGTGCAAATCCCAAATACACACAATATTTACATTCTACACATTTTCAGTTTCTGGCAAGAAAAGAATCTGAGATGTTAGAGTCTAGGGTTTCCTTTCTCAGATGGGTCTCCATCAGAGAAAATGATTTAAGTAACTATTTTCTCAATTATCACAATGATGAAAAATAGCTAGTACCATATTAGATGAATAGGAGATAAGTTCTTTCATTACATGCATTGGTGAGTTAGGACATTAATTCTCTCATGAATCCCTGAATCAGAAGGGTAGAGAAAAATGGCCTCAGAGTAAGAGGTATGATTTTTCTTTTTCTTTTTTTTAACCTTTTACAAAGCAATTGTACATGCACATCTCATGTTGTTACAGTTCCTGTTCTGTTGACGAAGTAAGAGGCAGACGTGTCGAGTGACTCCCCACCTTAAGTGGTGGGCTGAACTAGAGGCTCTCGGACTCCTCATCTTGCACAGCATCCACAGCAACCGCACCCAGGAGTGCAGACTGTCGAGTTGGGTGCCCCCTTACGCTCCCTGCACTCCCTCACAGTCCTGTTTGCCTCTCTGGTTCTCTACCAGACCTAAGCCCCTGGGAGACAGGACAGGGCATTTGTAATATCTGTATGTTTAGGACTTAACTCAGAAACAGTGGGAAGAGGGAATCTAGGAAGGTGATAAGAAAAATGTATAGAATAACCAATTAGAAACTAAAACTTTGTAGAATGTAAATATTGTATGTATTTGGGATTTGAGGTAGTTATTCAAGTAGAGTGAGAGATTAAATAATTGGATTCTGGAAACTATTTCAAGGGGAAAATCTGAAGTCATCCTTAGACTTAGAAAACACCAAGAGGAAGCATGATAGTTGTTTTCTCAAGCTCTCAATTAAAAGGGAGTGTTTCATGTTCTTCCAAAGGGCAGAAGTTGCAGTGGGAAGATTCTGGTTAATATTAAGGCAGAATTACCAGGTAAAAGCCAAAACCCAGAGTCTCCCTCATGGAGGGCCAAAACAGTGCGTGAGCCCAGCCAGCACCCACAGCAGAGAAGCTCATGGCTTTGGGGTTGGCCTGGGTTGTGCTGCTATCATAGGCCTACAGAAAACCAGACAGACTGAGGTTCTCTTAAAAAACGGAGACTGAGTCTGGTTCAGGGAATGTGACTTTTTTTTCTTAATCCCACCTTTCGGTGCATAAACAGTAATTTGGTTTGAGCATTGTTGACTCATTCTGGACATTCCTTCCAATATTTCAATACAGACATAGAGATTATACATTTTATATAACTGTCACTGTAAGAATTACTCTAAGTCTCACTCACTTTTCCCACAATATATCCCCTTTTCTCCTTGCCATAGGATAAAAAGAACATGGGCTTTTTAAGTCCAGTATGTATTCTTTTCTTCTTTCTTGGAGTCAAAATATATTGCCAATATGAAAGTCATCAGTGGGATGAAGATTACGACCAAGAACCAGATGATGTATACCAACCAGAATTCCAATTTCATCAAAATGTTGACTATGGAGCTCCTTTTCATCAGTATATGCTAGGCTGTGCTTCTGAATGCTTCTGTCCACCTAGCTTCCCCTTGTCAATGTACTGTGATAATCGCAAACTCAAGACTGTCCCAAACATCCCAGCACACATTCAGCAGGTCTATCTTCAGTGCAATGAAATTGAAGCCGTGCCTGCAGATTCATTCATCAACGCGACTCATCTTAGAGAAATCAACCTCAGCCACAACAGAATTAAATCGCAGAAGATTGATCATGGTGTGTTTGCTAAGCTGTCAAACCTATTACAGCTTCACCTACAGCATAATGATTTAGTAGAATTTCCGTTTCCTCTTCCTAAGTCTTTGGAAAGACTTCTCCTTGGTTACAATGAGATCTCCAGACTGCAGGCAAATGCCATGGATGGGCTAGTAAACTTGACCATGCTCGATCTCTGCTATAATCATATTGATGACTCTGTGTTACAAGGAAAAATCCTTGTCAAAATGGAAAAATTAATGCAACTCAACCTATGTAACAACAGGTTAGAATCAATGCCATCTGGTTTGCCTTCGTCACTTATGTATCTGTCTTTAGAGAATAATTCAATTTCTTCTATACCAGAAAATTACTTCAACAGACTTCCAAACCTTCATGCTCTAAGAATGTCACACAACAAACTACAAGATGTACCACATAATATGTTTAATCTGTCCAGCCTCATAGAGCTCAACATTGGACACAACAAACTGAAGCAAGCATTCTATATCCCAAGAAATTTAGAGCACCTATACCTAGAAAATAATGAAATTGAAAGTACGTAAAATTTTATTATTTCTTACCGACAGAAAGAATAGTATTTTTATCTTTTTAAAGAATAAGTCTTTAAAAATCTATGTTTTACTCATTGCTGAAAAGGGTTGTTTTGAATTTGGCTAGGGAAATGGCAGAAACTGGCCCCAGAGAAATGTGTGCTATAAATATATAGTCTTTTCTGTTCAATTTTATCATGTTGAACATTGAGAAACTGTACAGTTTATGAATAAATATGAACATCCTGGGTAGTGGAGTTTCACTTTTTTCTTTTTGAGATTGTTTCTCTTGAGAATGCATTATTTACATAATTTATTATTTAAATAATTACTTTAAAAAGTCAATGAAGTTATCATCTATTTTGATAACATAAGATTCACTTACAGTTTCACTTTCTTCATTTTACTGATGACTATAAAAATAATTAAACCTAATTCTAAGTATTTTAATTAATAAAACCACATACCATATAACACTTTAATAGAACCCAATAAATAATAAGACTGTGGATGTGATGCAGCAGGATTAACTCTTCATTTCTATTTTCCAGGTATCAATGTTACAGTGATGTGTCCTTCTGTTGACCCACTACATTACCACCATTTAACATACATTCGTGTGGACCAAAATAAGCTAAAAGAGCCAATAAGCTCATACATTTTGCTCTGCTTCCCGCATATCCGTAGCATCTATTATGGTGAACAAAGAAGCACCAATGGTCAGACAATACAACTGAAGACCCAAGTCTTTGGGAGATTTCAAGATGATGTTGACAGTGATGATGAGGATGACCACGAAGGCCCAGAACGTGGAGTGGCAGAAGGAGACATGGAGCCCCACTATCATGGAGGGCAAGAGTGGCAAACTATCTAGGCATACATTTATACTCCACAAAAATTGCTCAATATAAATTTAAGCATGTGTAGCTCACAGTAATACACCTAGAATAATATATTAGCATAAGATGAAACTGAATGTAAGTTGTTGGTAACAGTGCATCAGCTCATTGTATTAGAAATATAATTAGCATGATAAGTGGGAATAAAAAACTAAACTTTAACACAAAAATATTATCATGTTGAGAAAAAAAGTATGCCATTTCTATTAACAGTAATTTTCCTAAGAATGACGGAAAAAGTAGCACTACAGAAGCTGAGAACTGTAGGCCACGCACTCTCAATCACCAGGAGGACAGTGTTTAAATGCTAGGTGGCTGCAGCATGGAATGGGCAGCCATCCATGTAAGGAGTAATTATTTTCTTTGACTCAACCTTCAAAAGTTTTCACACTTGTACTAGAGATCTCTATGACATCCACAACCCCACTCCACCCTTTGGAGTGATGGATGATATTTTTGATTTTCAAAAGAGGCTATCCTACTAAGGATCCAAGGCATACAGATTCATGAAATGTCTTGTTTGTCTCTCAGAGCACCAAAACAACAAAATTTTAAGCCCTGTATTTTGGTAACCAGAAAACACCAAATTATCTCATCACAACTGTATTTTAGCAAATCTCAGCAATTGTTTAAAACAATCTTTACTGTTCCATTTTAACTGGGATCATGTGTTTATAGTAAATTCCCTAGCCTAGAGAAAAGTTTCTTTTTTTAGTTACATAAAGATTTGTTAATAAATAACTGCTTTGTTCATAAGGTTAAGTTAATTTAGCACAAGAAAGTACATCAACACTATTAAACACTTCTGTTTTCCTAGCAAAATAAATTAGAAACCTATAGGAGTATCAGCCAATGTTTATATGAACAGACAGGCTTTGGTATCTTCTTTAAAATCTTAACAATCACATATTATTTAATCTTTCATTTTTAAGTATTTTAAGTATGCCTTGTAATGAGATGCTCTAACTGCTATGATGAATGTTCCTGATCACCAGGCTAACATCTCACAGAATTCCTCAGATAAGGAATAAACACAAGTCTGGGACTGCCTACACAGGGAACCCTAAGAAATAATAGTTTGGACCAAATGCAAAGACCAGACAAGTAAAACTGTATTTTAGAATCAGTTTTCAAGTGGTGAACCTTTACACTTTTCTGGAGATGACAATTAAAAGTGAAGCCCCTAATGCTCTACCTGTGAGCAGGTTATTAGTATTAAAATTTTAACAAAGGAAGTAAGACAAACAACTCATTCTAACACAAGGAAGAAAAGAAAATGTTAACATGGCATGCAGGAACTATGAAAACAATGTGAATACAGGTGTCCTAACTTCACTTCTGGGCCCGGATGTAGTGAAAAAGCTGAAGACTTCAAGGAAGAGGTGGAACCTTGATGTGTAAATAAGAACTGAGTGGCAGGAGCAGAGAAAACAAGCTCCAGAGGTGAGATTAATTTAAAGATGTGGTAATTACTTATTTCACCTCCTGCACAGTTAAAAACCAAACCAAACCAAAACAACAACAGAAAAACCCTCCAATTTTCAGAATTCTGGATCTTATCTCCTCCTGAATTAATAAAATAAAACATATTTAAATTGTCAGCCATAAGGAAGCATGTAATAGCACAATTTAGCAATTCAAAACAAAGAATTTAAAACCAGATAAGCTTGGGTGGAAGTCTGATTTCTAAGCTGGTAAACAGTCTTTTAGCATTTCTACAAGGTGTTTCTCCAGGGCTGTTATAAGGACAGATAACAGAGCATTTAACAAAGAGCACGTGTCACAGGGATCCAACAAGCAGTAGCTATAATCTCAATGGTCCAGCCCCACAGTCAGCTGGATCTACGTGCCCCCAGATATCAGCTGTGCTTTGCACATCTGGGTGCCCTGTCGGGGACCCCCGGATGGAGCCGATATCTCTTGGGGTTCCTTCCAAGATTCCATCCTTACAAAAGATTGTTAACAAGAGAGATATTACTAAAGGTTTCATTAGGGAGAGAAAAAAAGGTGCTTAAATAACATACTAATAACAAACACTTTCCAAGTCCCTATTAGATAGCTCAGCTTTCCAAAGCACCCCTATACAGCAACCCATGGTGGGAGCAGGGGCCCCCGCAACCCTCACAAGGCACCTGCCATCCAGTTCCCCTGGCCAGAGGAAGGCCAAGTTCCTCGCATCTACTAGGAAAAAGGTCAACTCTGCTCTGGCTCCCAGTTGCCAAGCATGCATGCAAGCATCCCAGGGTGTCCTCCAGCAGGGAGGATGAGGAGGCAGGTCAATACCCATCTTTTGTTGCTCTAAATGTCCTGAGGAACTAATACTCACCCCAAGTATTTCTTATAAAATCAAAGCAAACAAGCCCCAAGGCTTTCTTAAGGAGAAACAGAGCCCAGACAAAACCTGTTAATTTGATATTTACAATAGGAAAGAAATTCATCTATTTTCTCAGGACACTTCAAAGTGTTAGGAAGGAAGGTACTTGGCTCCCTGTTGCAGGGAAGTCAGAGTGAGACGAGAAACCAAAGTCAAGAAAGCAAAGTAAGGTTTAAAGTACTATGGTGTAACAGAGCAGACCTGCCTAAGGTTAGACAGGCCCAAATGCTGCTCATTCTGAGGCCTCTTTTCTGTCGTTTTGGCAGGGCAGAGAGGTCCTTGATTGACAGCTCTCAGACCCCTAGGTTTGTTCTGATTGGTGAAATGAGGACATGGGCTGTGCTGTGCCTGGGCTTCTGATGTTACTTATCTGGGGAGATCCTAGACATTTCCGGAGTCACTTTTGGACTCTATGGCTTCATCTAATTAACTCTCTGAGTCACTTTTTGGGGAGCCCCTCTCTCCTTTTCATCCCATTCATTTCTTTCTTTCTGCTTAATAAAAGTACTATTATATTAGCTACTACGCTGAACTGTGCTTGTGACCACTAACAAATAAATCCAAATCACACCATGAACTCAAGCTTAGTTAACAACATAAAAGCGTTACATTTAAAGCTTTTAGAAAGGAAATATAAATAAATGATATTTCACAAATCTGCTCACAATAAAACTGGCTGAGAATGTTTAGCTTGTGTTTGACTATTACCTGAAACACTATACATTTTCACTTTATTCCTTGAGTTGGGACCACTGAGCTAAAATGCAGATGTATGCATATCATGTGACACACTTAGCAAACCTTGTCTCTTCTGTATACTTTTACTGTTGCAAAGAATTCATATGATCCCAAGGATGGCTAGAACCAAAATCCTGGTTTCCTGTTTCCAAATCCATTTTTTTCTAAATCTTGGAAATAAAGTAAAACAGCAGCTGGAAACAAAATTAAACTGTAAGAGCTAAAAATCCAAAGTTTCACATATGCTCCAATTTCCTAAATAAATATATAACTATTCTTGGCAAGTATATATCACAGTATCATGGACATGTTTGTCACTGCATTACATGTTTGGGCTGTGGATTCGTATATGGAGATTCATGCGCTACTGAGAAAAATTAAGCTCACAAATATGTTTTCCACAGTATCCCTTTAAAATATTGAGTCATAATTCCCCTCGTTTTAAATTCCACCCTTTGGTCTGGGAATTACTGGGTTCTCACTTGATTTCATTTGACCAAATGACTGGGCTTTGGGTACAGCAGAGGTTTGAGATGGAGAGTCAAACCACAGGCTTTCCACAAAATCCTAGAATGTTGGGTTTAAAGGGTTCAAAAATATTTAGTAACTCAGTGTTTCTCACTAGAGACAATTTTGCCCTCCAGAGGACATTTGCAAGAGTCTCAAGACACTATTGGTTGTCACAACAGGTGGGGTAGAGGTGGATGGAAGAGAATTACTAGCATCTGGTGGGCAGAGGGCAGGGTTGCTGCTAAGTGGTTTTACCATGCACAGCACACCCACACCACAAAGGATGATATGGTCCAAAAGTTAAATAGTACCCAGGTTGAGAAACTCTATAGTAACTAGATTCAAGTTGAACAGATAAAGAAACTGAGGTCCACAGAAGCTAACTTGCCTAAGATAAGGGGAAGGTTAATGACAAAACAAAACTAATGCTTAGTGTTCTGACTCCTAAATCATCTACTCCCTATACAGTCAGAGGATGGAAAAGAAGGTGAGGGAAAGACTTTTATGGCTTGTGGTTTTTTTTCTGAAAACCAATACACTTGGTAATTATATGTATCTCCTGTATCAGGAGAACTAAGACACTTACAAAAAAAAAATACTCCTCTTGGAAAACACATTTCCAAAACTCAATTCTATTCAACACATTTTTGGGTTGCCTACTGCTGAAAAACAAGAAGTAGAATGAGCAGCCCAATGGGACACCTTCAGAGATATAAACCTTATACAAAGACATCAAGGATTATGCAGTAGGGCCACCAAAAAGAAACCCACAGAGAAAACCCTCTTAATTTTGGATAAATGCCTGCTCTTCGGCCTCAGACAGCTTTCATCTTTTATTACTTGTTACAAATGGTGTAAAACTAAATGTGATTTATTCCCAATTAATGTTTAAACAAAAGGATATTGACAGAAGACTACATGTCAGAACACGTGCCAGGGAGTCACTCCGGCTAGGACAGGGAGGGAGACTGAGAAAGAACAGGCTGTGCATCACTTCAGAAAAATGTAGAAAAAGTTTTGAATAAGCCAATAATGTTAAGACAAATGTAAAGAAAGCCTAATATGGTATAACTGGCTTAGGCGACATCCGGGAAAGAATGTGAACCCTGTAGTACTCAGCCAATGAGGAACCAGGGGAGGGACTCGTGTGCTAAGGAATAAATTGCTTGTTGTAACTGCCCTTATGAAACAGGGACCATGGGTGTAGTCAGAGTAGGGCGAGGGCCTCCAGAAAAAGCAGGGCAGGATATTTACAGTCAGCAACATAACAATGGGCAAAGAAGTCCCTTTTGAAACTCTGTGTAAAGCATTATGCAAAGTCAAGGTCACACTAATTCTCTAGGATCAAGATACCAGACTAAGAATATAGACATCTTCAGTAAGGTTAGTTAAAAGTCAAAAGGCCAGGAGCAACTTGGCCTAGAATGCTTGAGTGTTTCACAAATAAAGAAGAGTATTTCAGTATAACCTGGGACTTTACTGTAAACAACCCTAGCAAGCAGAGAACAACCCAGCCCACCTTGAGGGTAGGGCAGGTGGTACAAGTCCACACCCCTAAGCCTTTTTTTCATGTTCAGGAAAAATCCTCATTTGCCTATAAAAACCCCTAGACAACGCACCACCCCGGGGCTCTCTTGTCCCCTCCTGGCGTGAGCTGGGAGCTCTGTCCTATCACTTTATTTCTAAATAAAAGCCTGTACCTTGCTCTCCTACCTTGTCTGTTTATGAAGCTCATTCTTCAGCTTCGTGAACAAGAACCCCGGCATCACTGAGTGTGCCTGTTCTCCAGACACCCGATCTTGCAAGACCGCCATTAAAGCCTCGCTCCACTGTTCTCTTTGTCTCTATGTCCACTTACTGAGTTCAGATCAGTGAGCGCGTTTTTCACAATTTGGGGGCTCGTCTGGGATACTCTTGCCCGTGCGAGGTGGGGGCCCAGGTGGGGTGGGAAGACGCATCCCGCTCACCTTTAGGCGGCTACTCTGTCTGGGTGTTTCACCTTCACAACGAAGCCGAGAGAAGACCCGAGACTGTTGTGGGGAGACAGAGTGAGGAAGAGGAAACGCAGGCATCGAGGCAACCAGGCAACCTCGTGCACAAGCCATGGTAGGAAAATTGGGCTGTAAGTACTGCCTTGGTGGTTGGGCAGTTTTTGGAGGTTGAGTGCCTGTGATTGAGACGTATCCTAGATACAAAGCAAGTGTGGAGTCCTAATTCGTGGTTCCATTCTCCTGCGAGGGAAACGGCCAGAAATGGACAAAATGAATCTCGGGGTGTGCAAGAAACTTCCATTAGAGGGAACTCAAGACACAGGGATGTCTTGAAAGATGGGAAATAGAAATTCTAGGCCTAGGGAAACCGAGAAAGGGAACCAGAAGAGCTCCCTTGGGATTCCTCCAGATAGTCCCCTGAGGTGATGTTACGGTACTGGGGGGACGCCTCCTGTCCCAGGGTCAAGGACAAACAGAAGATAATCAAATCAAATGTTGCTGTTTTGTCTGGATTAAAGAACCAATCCCTAAGCCATCAGTTTTCTGACCACAGTCTGGATCAGATGAAAACTGGCTTTGCCAGGGTTTAGTTCTTTATCAGAGTGATAAAGCCTCCAGTTCACCAGAGGAAAAGGACTACTCCCTCTACTAGTTAGCAAGGGTGCTTTCCAGGGGCCTCTGGCCTCTACCAGGCCCCCTACGAGAACACCCACTTGGCCAGGGTGTCCAGCCAGTGGAACAAAAGTTCTCTGTAACTCCAGGGAGGGTAGTGGGGCTGGGGGGCAAAATACCTTTGAAACCAAAAACAGTCAAAGGGAGAAATAAACTGGGAGAAACCTGTTGTGGGTAAAATTGCAACATTTCCAGAATCTCTCGCCCTCTCGCCTGGTCTTAGTGCATCTCCATATCAATAGGTGTTTCCAAGGGGTGGGGAGTAGTCCATCTCCTTATCAGTAGGTAATTACAGGGGGAGCTAGGGTATATCTGGACCTGAAAGGTTGGGTGGGGTCCCTTTTTGCAGCCAGGTCGTGAGAGACATGGGTGAGCAGAAGTGGATGACTGCTCGTAAGCAATAAACGGATTTCTCCTGCTGTATTTCTCTCTGACTGATTTCGGTTCGAAGGTATTTTGCCCCAGGCTGGGAAAACACTTTCCCCTCTGGAGTAACACCTGTTTATTGCCTCCCAGGGGAGGGACTCATGTGCTAGGGAACAAATTGCTTGTTGTAACTGCCCTGAGTGTGCCTGCTCCCCAGACACTCAATCTTGCAAGACTGCCATTAAAGCCTCACTCTACTGTTCTCTTTGTCTCCATGTCCACTTACTGAGTTTGGACCAGTGAGAGTATTTCTCACATTGCTGAAATATATTTCTTCAAAGATACAATAGTTCTTTCTGGAATTAAAAAAACCCTAAGTTTCAAACATATTTTATACTGGGAACTGTGTGGTAAAGAATTCGACCCCCAAAAGAGGTCTGGGTTTTGTCATCAGCTACTAGGAGATAATCTATGTGTTCATTTAGGGTGGAGTCATCACATCAGATCTTAGAGTAGGACCAGACACATCCAATAGTCTTAGAATTGGCTTGGCCATGCCAGAAAGACACCTATGATTTAGGATGGGGACTTCAGGTCATTCAGTGTCAGTAGACTGGAGGCTGAGTCCAACTACAGAGAAGCTCAATTGATCCATCCTGCCTATGTAATGAGGCCCCAGTAAAAACTGAGCAGTACGATTTGGTACCACTCCCCTAGTTGGCATGATGCTGTGCCTCTTGTCACACATCAGCACTGGGAGGTAGTACAGCCTGAGAACAGAGATTGTACACCCAGGACCCTGGCTGACTCTTCTCAAAGCATCTTCTTTTGGCTGATATCTACGTGTATTCTTTCTCTGTAATAAAGCATAACCAGGACTATAACGGCCTTTGGTGAGTTCCATGGACCCTTCTAGCAAATTATCAAATGTGAGGGTGCGTTTAGGAACCCTGAACTTGCACTTGGTGTAAGAATTAAGGATGGTTGTGGGGGCTGTGCCCTCTAACGTTGAATTTGGGCCAACTCTGGGCAAGAACATACTTTATTTTCAAGGGCAATTCTGAATATTTCTAAAGTCTTGTTTTGTATAGGTACCTCTCTTTCAGTATGGATGTG
>JAQQAC010002172.1:64642641-64690185 GCA_029783875.1 Phataginus tricuspis | reverse complement strand
ATGGATGTGACCTCCAACTTGCTTTTAGCTAACAGAATATGGCAAAGGTGATGGAATATACATGATTATGTGTGCATGACTGCCAGAGGCCAGTTATGCCCACCTTGCCGACTGTCCTCTATGGCTGTAAAGAGGCAACCTCTGCATTATGTGCTGCCAGATGGAGAAGACAACCTACAAGGAGATAACAGTGGCCTCCACCAGCATCCAGAATGACACTAAGACCCTGGGTCCCACATTCTGTATGGAACGGTGACCAACAACCATATGGGCTCAAATTTGGATCCTTAATCCTATTCAGCCCTGAAGTGAAGGTGTAGCCCCAGTCAACACCTTGACTGCAGCCTTCAGTTGAGATCCTGAAGGAGAGGACCAAGCAACGGCAGGTCTAGACTCCTGACCCACAGTCACTGTGATACAGTCAATGTGTGTCACTTTAAGCCAATAAACTTGTAATAAAAAACAAATACAATAGACAAGCAGTGGTATTCTTCCAAAATGCAACATTAGAGGGCTATTCTATAATGAAAATAGGATCATGTCACTCACTCAGCAAGGTAGAAAGGACTCAACTGAATCTCATCTCTAAGCCCGTCTGATCTCTCATATGCACCACGCCCCTTCCTTCCTCTTTCCCTCAGTTCCCACCTTATGTGACTGACCAGAAATCTCCATGAAGTACCCACTGTGCTACTTCTCCTGGAACACCTCGCCTGCTGCCCTCTGCACCTCACCTTCTCCCAGGCCACTGCAGAACCCGGTGTACATTCTGGGGGAGGAAGTCCCACTGTCCTGCCCCTCCTGTCAACTGACACATTACCAATTCCTTGAGTGAGAAACTCAGTTTTGCTTGTCTGTCCATAGTTCTGGCAGAGAACTGGTGGTTCACTAAACATTTCCTCAGTGAATGAATGCTGGTAAAACTGCATCACTGGTCCTAACTTTAGAAGGAAAGATATTATAATCCACAAGATAATTCTTTGTAGTACAAAGTATCAAAATGTATATACCACTAATAAACCTATGAATTGCTAAGATTCTCTAAACCTGACATTTCACATCTATCCAATTAATTCTCAACTTCCCGTTAAACCTGCCACACAGCTCAAAGCTAGTCAATATTTGCTGTTTCAATATTAGATACTTTCAAAGACTTGAAAGTTTTATTGTATTCCTAAAGCAATAAAACTGATAATTTATATCAACCAAAACCAGAGAATATAACCACTGAATTTAAAATAATTCACTCAAATAAAAATGTATTCCAGTCTTAGTTTATCCAAGTTTTAAGGTGAAAGGCTCTAAAGACAATTTTGAATAGGAAGGAAATCAAATCAGTATTCTTTCATTTTGTTTTTTAACAAACTGTGTATCTGTATCCATATTTACTGAATTTTTAGCATAGAGGACAAAGAAATGTTACCTTGACTGACAAAAGCACCAAAGAGTGATAAAAATAAAAATGAATCTTTCAAGATGTTCATGCAGTTACCTAAATTACCACTTAAACTTTTAAAAATCAAATGTAGTCTTTAATTTTACACAGCTTCCTTCATTTAGCAAACAAAAACATCTGTTACTATCAAACCCTAAATTGTAAACCAAATTTATTTTTAAAAAGTTGTTTCTCACACTTGAGTTTTTGTTACATGTAATTAAAATAAAGAAGGGAGGACCCCAAATGACTAAATTATACAATAATCTGTGCTAATTTTTACATGGGAATTTCTTAGTATTACTAACTATACTATCAGATTACTTCTGATAAAATTAAAGAGCATAAACTTTGCTTTGGTTTGGTGTCTTATTTCATTCAAAAACCAGATGTTTTATGTCCTGGGAAAGCATTAAAATGAAAAGCATGATTTTCTAACTATGCCATCTTCCTAAATTAATATTCACGAGCCATAAGTGTTTATTACACAAAGTAAAAGTAACACGAATTTATGGTAACCTGTAGCATAGACTGAGTACAGCATTACAGCACTTTAAGTAGAGTTTTCTAGCACAGCACCCTGCCTTCACCCTGGAGAAAGAATGTTGGCAAAGATCCCCCGACGGACATGGCCTGTGAGGTGGGGCCCAGTCTCCACTGGCGCCGCCCAGCTAATGCACAGGAATGAACAGCACTGGGGTGTTCAACGCCAAACGGCTACAACTGAGGCTATTCCTTCACGTATTATTTTAAATATCCTTTGCTAAAGTGAGACTCATCTGCAGTGTGATTAAATGCAAAGCCCTCTCTGCCTTCTGCAGCGCCGGTCATCCAGCACGAAGCGAGCCGTGATGAATGCTCCCATGCAGGCGCGGCTAGGACAGCGCACAGCGACAGATTCGGCTATCTCTAACTCCAGCCACTGGCATCCACAGGCACACCAGCTGCTCTGAGCGATCCTGTCTGAAGTGACAGGAGGAGTTTGAAATGTGCACCTCTAGTGAGCCTGAGAGAATCCTTCCATTCCATTCTCCAAACCTTTGGTTGAAGTTCTATTTTTGCCTAGTCTGCAATACTGTTTTTGCATTTTCAGTATTTCAATTTTGCATTTTCCATAGCATTTTAAAAAGCAATGCTCTTAACTAAAAATAGCAATACCTGCGAAAATTACAAAACTAAGAAAATTAAAATTATGGCTTTTCTTATATTCTGTGCCACCTAAGTGTTAATGACTGCTCTTCATAATGCTAAAACTCTTCTTACAACTTGTTTCTGTTCATACAATACAAATCAGGAGTTCCTATAAAGTAGCAAAGTTGAAATATGATATTTTTAACTCACATGAGACAGGATCATGGGTCTTCATTTTAACTATTTATACTACAGGTATCCTAAGAAGGTTTCAATTGCATGCAAGTACTTTTAGCTCAAGGCCCCTAATTATTATTAAGGAACTAAATTATCAACACTGCTTGAATTTTTGTTAGAAGAAGAAAGAAAACCACTTTCTGAAGGTATTTTTCAGAATCCAACTGATACATAAAAACTTTCAGCATCTAATTAAAGATCACTAAGGGTTAAATACTTGTTCTCTGGCCCCTACTGCTACACCCTGCCAAAAAGTCCTGTAAGCTTTTAAATATTGCTTGGATGGGCTGCGTTTATATTTCCAAGGAAAAGAAAAGCATTGTCCCACAGTCGGCAGGCCATTTGCTTATTAGCTTCTAGCCACCTTGACTTCTGCTGAAATGAAGACTCTGCAGACTACCCTTCTTCTGTTGCTGGTTGTGCCTCTGACAAAGCCTGCACCACCAACTCAGCAGGACTCACACATCAGCTACGATTACGGAACAGATAACTTTGAAGAAACATTATTTAGCCAAGATTTTGAGGATAAATACCTGCAAGGAAAAAATATCAAGGTACTTTATTTCTACTCTAAATTTAACTTCTACAATAGCCGCCCATTTAAATGCATGTTTTAGTTTCTGAATCTGTTTGGTAAGGGTAAGGGGAAAAGAAAAGCACTTTAAATGATTCAAAGTAATTCAAAATAACTGTCCCAAAGATTATATTTTTAAAGTATGTATGCTTCCCAAATTAATAAATAGAATCTATGGCAACCAAACAGTATCTATGGGACAGGAATGTTTTCTGTAATACAAACATAAAATGTAAGGAAAACTAAACTTTAAGATACATGTTCAGTAATGGTATACCATGTCCTATATTTGCATATTATGTTGCCTCAAAATAAGATAAGAGAAATGTATATTAGGAGAAATAATCTTGGATTTCTGGCTTAAGGTTTATTACTTTAGGGAGAAGTGGTTCAAGAGAATAGAATACTGCTTATTTTTGTATCTTCAGCATTTCACAATAACTTACATATGCCAACTATACATGATACCAAAAAAGAAAAAACAACTTAATATGGGGCTTAACTTTTAATCAGTCTCAACAATTTAAGACTACCAGTTTGTACCAAGTAACTAAATTGTCCTTTAGTTAATAATTTCACACCACATCTTTCATACTCTACTTGTATGGCTAAGATGACTTGTGGTTTTCTTGGCACACAAAAATGAACACTGAGTAAGGAAAAAGTTAATAGAGCTCACAGTATCTGCTGCCCGCCTTCTCTCTGCGTCTCTCTCACACACACAATGGAAAATGAGAAGTGCAGCCAGATATGCAACAATGCTGGTTGCTTCAAAACTTCTCTACCACAAATAGGGTGGTAAAGGTTTTAAGAGTGACCAGTCATAACTGTTTCTTTCCTTTTTTTATTTTAGTACAACAAGCAAATATTAACAATAGAGGAATTTCTTTCAACAGAGTTGGTTAATAATGTGCTAGTATTACTGTTGCCCAATATTAAGTAAAAAGGAGAGGTATCAGTAGTTGGCTTCAAAACAGAAGACCCATCATAACAACAAGCTATTATTGGCTCACAGGGGTGATTTGAACCTATCAGTTAAGAACATTTCAAAATTCCTTGGTCCCTAAAAAGTAATCAGTAATAAGTTCTCTGCTTCTTCTCCTTGCACTGCTTTAGAATTCTCTCTATTGTAATGTAAATGTAGGTAACTTAAGTATTGGGGAAGGGGAGCAGAAGTCAACCATGCTTCATACAAACATGCACGTGGGAGAAAGGAGTTGAGACTGAGGATAATGGTCGGACACGCTTCCCCAGGGCAGGGGGACCAGAACCCTACACAGTACACTCTAGTCTAATGAGGAAAGGTTCTCTCCCAGGACAGAGAGAGGCCCAACTATCCCAGAGCTAATGGCCTGGACTAGGGGCCTGGGAGGGGCAGACAGGCTTCTTGGATGCAGGCAGGTAATGAAGTGTCACTTCGAGAAGAGAGAGAAGAGCACTCACATGTCACATAGCTGATCCTTTAGTCCTGCTCAACACAGTAGAATCACACAAGAACCATAAAGAATGATTAAAAGAGCTACTCTACATAAAGATGATCTCAGAAAAACTTTCATTCCAAGTCAGAGAACTCTCTCTTAGTTCATATTTGGAATTTTAGTATATTCAACATTTAGGAAGCACTGAATTTGGAGATATAAAGGTAAAAAGGGATGGTTCTTCCACTCAAGGGGTCATACCCTGGAGTGAAAAACTAAACAAATACCTACCTTACAATCTGGTTAGTGAAGAAATGGAATCATGCATAAAATCCTAGTGGAACACATGCACAAAAATGCTACTAACTGATTATAAGAAGGTGGATGTTGTCCATGACCCTCGGCTTTATAGTCAAAATTAGACTTTATCATACCTAATAATACATTTTTATTTTTCAAAAAAGGAAAAAGAAACTATGATAATACCTGATGAGAAAAGTGTCCAGTTACAAAAAGATGAGAGTGTAACACCATTACCCCCCAAGAAAGAGAATGATGGTAAGTATGAGTACTCTATCACATAACTTTTTTAAAAGGAGATTCATAAAACAGCTTATAATGTAACTTTATTTTTTATAGAAATAAAAAAATTCACCTCAGGCTATGGTAAATGTAAACAGTGGAGTTTTATCTCCAATGATAAAGTAAAGCACGTGTATTGGGAGTGCGTGTAACATCCCACCCCACATTATGAGTGAGAAATGTGGAATAGGAACATTTAAGAACCAAAGCTCATTCCCAGTTCAGGCACTACAAAATGTGTGCTTTTGTCTATATAAAATCAATTCAAGAAATACTTATTAAATACTGATTATCTGCAGATACTATGTATAGCCTGAAGTAAAGTAAATAAAATGTAATTCTTGCTTTCATGAGACTCATAGAAGAAAAACAGCTATATAGTTATAATGTATATTTCAGTTAAAACAATAGAAAACTTACAAAATAACAAATTATAAAGTACTACTTAATAATTCCTATTTAGTTTATTCTTGTGCTATCACATAACACATAAAAATCACATGACATTAAAAAAGAAATCACATGCTACTTTCTATATTGCTACAAAATTAAATTTGACTAAAACAGAAACTATATCTTAGGAATTTTAAAAGTATCATAGTAAAATAGACTTGAACAAATAGAAAGACATCCTTGCTCCTATGAATAGAATACTCATATGAGTCATACTCATAGAATGACTCAATATCATAAAGATGTCAACTTTCCCCTAAATGTGTAACAATAAACTTCCTTAAAGAGCTGGTAAGATTGATTCTCAAGTTCACATGGAAAATCAAACCTGACTGGATAGCCAGGAAAACACTATAAAATGACAGGTATCTGCAGAAACCAGACATACCACACATTAGAATGTACTTTAAAGCCTCTATACTTAAAAATAAAAGTGTGATACCAGTGCATGAATAAAATAGAAAGCCTAATAAAAGATAGAAATACATGTAGAAATTTAGTATATAATAAAAGAAGCATCTTAAATCTGAAACAAAGATGATATCTTTTAAAAAATGGTGTTGGACAACTACGTAGTGAACGCAAAAAGGATACAATTAGATCCATACCTTACACAGAAAAATAAACTCCAAATAAATGAGGGTCTAAATATAAAAAGTGAAACCATAAAAACAGAAGATAAACTGGGTGTGCGGTGCCTGAAAACCCAGAGACTATAATAGAAAAGATCAATAAGTTTGACCCCATAAACTCAAACTTTTGTATGGCAAGAAACATCATAAACGAAGTTAAAGACAACTGAAAGCTGAGAAAAATATTTGCAATATATATCACTGATAAAAGAATTAATACCTCTAATTTATAAAGAACACATAAAATCCAGGAAAAAAAAACCAGACCAAAAATCTATAGGAAAAACTGGCAAGAGATGAACAAGTGATTCAAAAGATGATATAAAAATGACCCTTACACACATGAAAAGATGTTCAATCTCACATACAGAGAAATTATACTGACAAATTTTTAACCTGATTTACAAAAGTTAATCGACTAACAAGGCTGAGGGGTTATCACACTCTCATATACTGCTGGTGCAAAGTCAAACTGGTACACCACCACTGGACAGGAATTTGGCTGACCTAGCAATTGACTTCTAGGAATTTATTGTGAAGACACAACTCCAAAAATCACTGAAGCATTGCTTTCAACTGCAAAATACTGAAAACACTCTAAATGCCCATACATTGAAGAGTGACTGAATAAAATGTGGTACATCTATCTATGCAAGGGAGTACTATGTAGTTGTAAACGAGTAAGATTTCTATGAACTAACATGTTGTGATTTCCAGAATACATAATGTGAAAAAACCAAAGTGCAATAGTATCTTGCCTTTCATCTAAGAAAGTCAGGGATGTAAGAAATATACATGCATCAGCTCACTGCAGGAAAGGAAGCTATAGAAGGGTAATTAAAAACTGAGACTAAGTACCTACAGATTACCAATGGGACCAGGGGTGGAAAGGAGGGGAGATGGGAACTAGCAGGTACTGGGAATTCTCTGACCAAACACCACTCATGTATGTTTGATTTTGGAACAAGGTTATATTTCACATAGGCAAACAAAACACATTCATGAAATCAACAAGATATCAATAAGATAAAAAGAACCCAAACTGGCATACAAACAGAAAAATGGAAACAACTTCATTTTAAATGAATAACAAAATATTCTAGAGAGCAAAAAAATCTAATCCAAGTATCCCTTAGTATTTTGACTACATAACTTAGGCTAAAGACAAAATAGAATAGACAAGTAGTAAAATTCCAGTGAGTAGGTTTGTTTTCCAGCATCACAGTTAGCAATGATGAAACTACTTAATGTGTGCTGTAGGACTGAGTGAAGTAGCCATGTTTCTGAGGAAATGAACCAAGTTCCTGTCAAAGAAGTATCACCATGATGGCACTGGGGAGGCTGGGATGCCCACAGGCAGCTGCACTGGGACAGAAGGTGTCAGTGTGCGCCCATATTTGTACAGAGAGACACGAACAGACAAAGGCAGCGTTGTTTTATTGTGTGCTTCACTTTATTACACTCTAGGGACACTACATTTTTCTTTGTGGCAACCCCAATCAAGCAAGTCTATTGGCTCCCATTTTTCCAACAACATTTGCTCTCTTTCTGTCTCTGTGTCACATTTTAGTCACAACAGTGTTTGCTCACTGTGTTTTTGTGTCACAGTTCTTGCAATATTTCAAATGTTTCATCAGCAGGGTGTATGTTATGGTGCCTGTGACCAATGGTCTTCAATGTTACCATTGTAATTGTTTTGGGGCTCCGTAAAACACACCCAAATAAGACAGTGAACTTAATCAACAATGCTGTGTGCATTCTGACCACTCCACTGAACACCACCACGCATCTCTCTCCCTCTTCTCGGGCCTCCCCATTCTCTGGGAAACAAGAGTGTTGAAATCAGGCCACTTAATGACCCTATGTTGGCCTCTTATGCATTCAAAGGAAAGGCAGAGCCTCATGTCTCCCAGCTTAAACCAAAAGCTAGAAATGACTAAGCTCAGCGAGGAAGGTGCATTGAAAGCCGAGGCAGGCGGAAGCCAGGCCCCAAACAGCGAGCCAGGGTGTGAAGCAAAGTTCCTGGAGGATGTTAAAGGTGCTCCTCCAGGAACCGAATGAGTGATGAAAAAGCAAAACAGCCTAACTGCTGATGTGGAGACAGTCTAAGTGCTCTGGCTAGATCAGACCAGCCACAACATTCCCGAGAGGCAAAGCCTCATGCAGGGCAAGGCCCTGACTCTCTTCAATTATGTGAGGTTGAGAGAGGGGAGGAAGTCAGAGGAGAAAGTGTGAAGCCAGCAGAGGTTGGCTCATGAGGTTTAAGGAAAGAAGGCATCTCCCTAACATAAAAGTGCAGCGGTAGCAGCAGGTGCTGATGCAGAAGCTACAGCAAGTTATTCAGAAGGTCTCACCAGGATAATTCATGAAGGTGGCTGCCCTGAACAACTGACTTTCAGCATAGAGGAAACAGCCTTATCTTGGGAGAAGATGCTGTCTAGGACCTTCATAGCTGGAGAAGAGAAGTCAGTGCCTGGCTGCAAAGCTTTGAAGGTCAGGCAGGCTGACTCGTGTTAGAGGCCAGTGCAGCTGGTGACTTTAAGCAGAAGCTAATGCTTGTTGACTATTCCAAAAATCCTAGGGCCCTTAAGAACTAGGCTAAATATGCTCTGCCTATGCTCTAGAAATGGAACAACAAAGCCTGGATGACAGCATATCTGTTTACAACATGATTTACCGAATATGTTAAGCCCACTGTTGAGACACAGTGCTCAGGAAAAAAGATTCATTTCAAAATACAACAGCTCTTTGACAGTGGACCGGGTCACCCAAGAGTTCTGATGGAGGTGTGTGAGATTAATGTCATTTTCTGATGGAGGTGTATGAGATTAATGTCATTTTCATGCCTGCTAACACATCCTTTCTGCACCCTGGGGATCAAGGAGTCATTTCACTTTCAAGTCTTATTGCTGAAGAAATACATGTGATCACTGCCATAGATAGTGAGTCCCCTGATGGATCTGGACAAAGTATACTGAAAACCTCCTGGGAAGGATCCACATTCCTGATGCCATTAGGAATTTTCATGATTCATGGGAAGAGGTCAAATTATCAACATGAACAGGAATTTGGAAGAAGTTGATTCCAATCCTCATATGACTTTGATGGGTTCAACACCTCAGTGGAGGAAGTAACTGCAGGTGTGGTGGAAACAGCAGAAGAACTAGAATTAGGAGTGGAGCCTGAGGATGGGACTGAATTGGTGCACCTCAGGATCAAACAGAGGAGGAACTGAACCTTATGGATGAGCGAAGAAAGTGGTTTCTGGAGATTGAATCTATTCCCGATGAAGATACTGTGAAGATGCTGAAATGACCATAAAGGGCTTAGAATATGACATAAATATGTGAATGAAGCAGGAGCAGCGTTTGAGAAGATTTACTCCAATCTTGAAAGCAATTCTACTGTAGGTAAAATGCTATCAAACAGTATCACATGCTACAGAGAAACTGTTCATAAAAGTGTGCCCACTGATGTGGTGAACTTCATGTTGTTTTATTTTAACAAATGGTCACAGCAACCCAACCTTCAGCAATCACCACCCTAATCAGCCAGCAGCCATCCACAGTGAGGCAGGACCCTCCACTAGCAAAAAGATGACAACTCGCTGGAAACTCAGATGATGGTTAGCACTTTTTAACAATAAAATATTTTAATTAAGCTATATATATATGTGTGTGTGTGTAGTTTTCTTGCAATAATGCTATTACACACTTAACAGAATGCATTACAGTGTAAACATAACTTTTATATTCACTGGGAAACAAAAAAATGCATTTGACTAGCTTTATTGCGGTGGTCTTGAACTCATCTCACAATATCTCCAAGGTATGCCTGCACAGACATGTTCGTGTCACTGTGTATGTGTATGCATGTATGTCTGTGTGTGTGTATAGACACATGTGTCTATACACATGTATGCATGTATTTTTGTCACATATGGAGAGAAAGACAAATATACACACATATATTTCTTAGCTCTCTCTGCCTAAAGAGTATAGAAAGAAAGAAATACCAGTAGCAATGAGCATATCCACACTCAGATCTAGGTTTCTAAATACCATTCTCACTAAAAGGAACCAGAACTCCTTGAAGAAATACACGATTTCAGGCTTGGGGAAGGGAAAAGGCAATGTTTGTCTGGAACATCATACCATTCCAGAAAATAAAGTTCTCAAAGAATAATGGAGACTTCAAATTTTTGAAATAATCAAAATATAAAAAACACATACATATAAATTTGTAAAAATGTCTAAGACCTGTACACTGAAATATAGACAACAATGCTGTGAGAAATTAAAGAAGACCTGAATATATGGATACATTGTGTTTCAAGGACCAGAAAAGTCACATTGACTTTTTCCAAATTATCTGTTGATTCAGTGCAATCCCAATTGATTGGCTTAAAGGGTGGAATGAGAGGTGAGGCAGAAACCTCCTCCCAAAACCACATATAATATGAAAATATAGCAAATACAAGCAATCCTGAAAGAACAACAGGAAAGGGGGCTAAAACAGACTGCCTACACCTGGGAAACAGAACAGACCGCACGGAAAAGAGTAAAGTACTAAAGCTGTGATCCAGCAGGACCCAAGCCCTTCCCCCACCCTAGCTCATGGGAGGGAGGAAGAGAAATGGAGCAGAGAGGGGGTGGAGGCCTAGGACTGCTGAACACTCAACCCTGGACATCTGCTCGGGGAGCACGAACCTACATTACATGGTGCTCTGGAGATTAGTGGGGTTGAAAAGCTAAGAAAGGCAGAATACTTGGAGAGATTGAGATGCGTGTGGAGAACAGGTACCCACAAATGGCCACTCTGGGACCAAAGAAAAGTGGGCACTCTGAGAGACTTCCTAACAGCAAATGGGATGCTAAAGGGGCAAGGACTACACAGAGCTTGCTGTTCAGGAGAAAAGACAGGTGGACAAAACTGTTCTGGTGCACTCAGCCCAGCAGGTTGGGAACTTTCATGAGCTTCAGATGCTCCACCCCCTGGCTGGCAATGCAGCCACAAGGCCCCCACCATGACATGCAGCCTACCACTCCTCTGACTTGCACTGGCTCGCAGTCTGGCTGCCCCCTACAAGTGCACAGCAAAGAGGTTCTGTCCTGTGCACTCGACCCAATGGCCCTGGCAGTGGAGGCAGGCACTGCAGCTGGGAAACAGGAAAGAGCTCCTTCGTCCCGCAGGCACCAGCGCCATTCACCTGCAATACCCACCATTGTGACGGGCTGAGAGCTCCAGACAGTAGAGCTTCTGGGCATTAGTGGGCACCACCTACAAACATGAAACGTCCAAGGAACCTGATTCAAATAAAAATCTCACAAACACAAGAGGGCCAAGTGAAACCGAACTCACCAACCTTCCTGAAATTTCAGAATAAAAATCATAAACATGCTCACAGAATTACAGAAAAATATTCAAGACCTAAGGGAGGAATTCAAAAATGAGATAAAAACTTTGAAACACAGTATCTGAAATGAAGCATACAATGGAGGGATTTAAAAGTAGATTAGACAAAGTAGAGGAGAAAGTAAATGAAATAGAAATTAGAGAACAGGAATACAAAGAAACTGAGGTACAGAGAGAAAAAGGGATCTCTAAGAATGAAGGAATATTGAGAGAACTGTGTGACCAATCCAAATGGTACAATATCCACATTATAGGGATACCAGAAGAAGAAGAGAGAGAAAAAGGGATAGAAAGTGTCTTTGAGGAAGTCATTGCTGAAAACTTCCCCAATAGTCTCTCAGGCCATGGAGGTGCACAGATCTCCAACACAAGGGACCCAAGAAAGACAACACCAAGACATGTAATAATTAAAATGGCAAAGATCAAGGATAAGAACAGAGTATTAAAAGCAGCCAAAGGGAGAAAAAAGATCAGATACAAAGGACAACCCATCAGGCTATCATCAGACTTCTCAGCAGAAACCATACAGGCCAGAAGGAAGTGGCATGATATATTTAATGCACTCAAACAGGAGGGCCTTAAACCAAGAATACTCTACTGAACAAGATTATCATTTAAATTTGAAGGAGGGATTAAACAATTTCCAGATTAGCAAAAGCTGAGAGAATTTACCTCCCACAAACCGTCTCTACAATGTATTTTGGAGGGACTGCTATAAATGGAAGTCTTCCTAAGGTTAAATAGCTGTCACCAGAGAAAATAAAACCACAGTAAAGAAAGTAGAACAATTACCAAGCAAATGCAAAAATTAAATCAACTACCCCCAAAGTCAGTCAAGGGATAGACAGAGTACAGAATATGACACTTAATATATAAACAATGGAGGAGGAAGAAAAGGGAGGAAAAAAAAATCTTTAGATTGTGTTTGTAATAGCATACTGAGTTAAGTTAGAATGTTCGATTGTAAAGAACTTACCCTTGAACCTTTGGTAGCCACAAATCTAAAGTCTGCAATGGCAATAAGTGAAAGGGAAAGAGGGGATAGATGAAAGAAAAGAGGGGGTATGTGAATTCAACAGTCCAAGCAGGTTTATTGCTGAACCTGAGGGGGACCCCTCTGTTCTGGCAAGCAGGACAAAGGAAAGAGTCTAACAGGTCAAGAGGCTTTTTATGGCCAGGGTTTTTGGCGGGCTCTTTGAGGGGACAGGGGAAAGGTGGGCTTCTGGCTTGCTGACGTGTCCTCTGGAGAATGCTCGTGGCCTTGTTAAGAAAACACCTAGGTCTCTCTGAGATGGTGTGTGGGCTTATTTGAAAGGTGGTACTCAGGGCCGGATTCTATCATTCCTGGCTCTAAAATGGTATAGGAAGATGGGTCGCTGTTCTTATCTTGGCTACTTCCTGCTGAGAGGGGGTGATGAAGGGGGTTTTCTCATATTTTGAATCAGGAAGGCCATTTGGATGTGTTCTTGAGTAGTTGCCTGGGAGATGGCTGTATCTGATCCTGTAAAAATCTTTAGAACAGGTTACTTAAGCAGGGAAAGAAAAGGAGGGTGATAAAGGTGAACGGGGCCAGGAGAGGTAGAAGGTAATTGAGGGTTGTACTTGGGCCAGGGAGAGACGGGTTAGAGCCCAGTGGCTGAGAAGGTCGGAGAGTTGTGTGAGTAGTGTACTTATAGGGGCTGATGATGGAGGGCAATATTTGGGCTTCGGGGATGAGTACAGCTGATGCCAGGACCTGTAAGCAGAGAAGCTAGTCTTTTATTACAAGGTGGAGTTGTTTGGACAAATAGGCATCAGGAAGGAGGGGGTCTCCAGATGATTGTGCAAGCAGCCCTAATGCTTCTCCCTTTTTGCTGCTTAAGAAAAGAAAGGTTTGAATTCGGATTCAAGATGTCGGCATGAGAGGTGAGACAGAGAACTCCTCCCCAAACCACATGTAGTATGAAAATATAGTTAATAAACTTAATCCAAAAACAGCCAACAGGAAAGAAGGCTGCACCAAACTGCATACACCTGGACAATAGAGCAGACCTCACCAAACAGGGTAACGTACCAAAGCCTTGGTCCGGTGGGACCAAAGCCCTTCCCCAAGCCCAGCTTACTGGTGGGAGGAAGAGAAATGGAGTGGGGAGGGGGTGGAAGCCTAGGACTGCTGAACACTGAGCCCTGAAGATCTGCTTTGGAGCACAAACCTACATTGTGTGGTGCTCTAGAGGTTGGTGGGGTTGGGGAGCGGGGACAGGTGGAGTGCTAGAGAGACTAAGATTCTGGGCGTTTGTGGAGGATGGGGATCCATATCCGGCAGTTCTGGAGCAAAGGAAAGGCAGGTGGTCTGAGAGGCTTCCTAGCAGCTAGAGGGCTGCTAAAAGGACGGGGTTTGCATGGAGCTTGCTGCGTGGGAGAAGGCATAGGTGGACATGGTTGTCTGGAAACGCACTGCCCAGCACGTTGGGAATTTTGAGGAGCTTCAGGAGCTCCATTCCCCTGGCAAGGGACTCAGATCCAAGGCCCCCCACTGTAACATGGAGCCTGCTGCGCCTTCCTCCTGGCCTCCCAGCACCAGCTTGAAAAACTGCAGTCACTGTGCTGGCATCAGGCCAGCCAGAGGGAGGCTCTGCCTACAACAGCTAGAGATACGAAGCACAGAGGCTTACACCTGTGTACTAGGCCCACTGGCTCTGACACTGGAGACAGGAACTGCAGCTGGAAAGCAGGACACAGCTCTATCCTCCCACCAGGCACCAGCGCCACTCCCCTGTGACCCCCATCCTCAATCCAGAGGCTGAGCAGCTCCAGAGACTAGAGCTTCGGGGCACTAGAGGGCACCACATAGAAATATGAAATGTCAAACAAACCTGGTCCAGACCAAAATTTCACAAACCCCAGAAAAAGGGGCAAAGGAAACTGAACTCACGAATCTTCCTGAAAGAGAGTTCAAAATAAAAAATAATAAACATGCTCATGGAGGTACAGAAAAAATATTCAAGAACTCAAGAAAATATTTAAGACAGAGATTCAATCATTAAGAAATTCCACATCTGAAATGAAACATAAAATGGAGGGATTTAAAAGCAGATTAGATGTAGCAGAAGAGACAGTAAATGGAATAGATATTAGAGAAGAGGAATACAAAGAAGCTGAGGCAAAGAGAGAAAAAAGGATCTTTAAGAACGAAAGAATATTGAGAGAACTATGCGACAAATCCAAACGGAACAATATTTGCATTATTGGGGTACCAGAAGAAGAAGTGATATAAAAAGGGATGGAAAGCGCCATTGAGGAGGTAATTGCAGAAAACTTCCCCAATATGGGGAAGGAGATAGTCTCTCAGGCCATGGAGGTGTACAGATATCCCAACACAAGGGACCCGAGGAAGACAACATCAAGACGTAATAATTACAACGGCAAAGATCAAGGATAAACTCAGACTTTTAAAAGCAACTAGAGAGAAAAAAGATCAGATACAAAGGAAAACCCATCAGGCTATCATCAGATTTCTCAACAGAAACCTTACAGGCCAGAAGGGAGTGGCATGATATATTTAAAGCAATGAAAAAGAAGGGCCAAGAATACTCTACCCAGCAAAGTTATCATTTAAATTTGAAGGAGGGATTAAACAATTTTCGGATAAGCAAAAGCTGAGAGAATTTACCTCACACAAACCACTTCTACACTGCATTATGGAGGTAATTCCATAGATGGAAGTATGCCTAAGGTTAATAGCTGTCACAAGGGGAAATAAAATCACAGCAAAGTACAATTAAATACTAAACAGATGCAACAACAAATCAACTATCCCCAAAGTCAATCAAGGGATAGACAAAGAGTACAGAATATGATACTTAACATATAAAGAATGGAGGAAGAAGAAAACGGAGGAAAAAAAACCCTTTTATTTTGTGTTTATAATAGCATACTAAGTGAGTTAAATTTGACTGGTAGATTGTAAGGGAATTACCCTTGAACGTTTGGTAACCACGACTCTAAAGCCTGCAAAGTACATACCTATCGATAATCACCCTAAATGTAAATGGTCTGAATGCACCAATCAAAAGATGTTGAGTTACTGAATGGATAAAAATACAAGACCCATCTATAGGCAGCCTACAAGAGACTCATTTCAAACCCAAAGACATACACAGACTGAAAGTAAAGGGATGGAAAAAGATATTTCATGTAATAGGGAGAAAAAAGCAGGAGTTGCAGTTCCTGTTTCAGACAAAACAAACTTCAAAACAAAGAAAGTAACAAGAGACCAAGAAGGACATTACATAATGATAAAGGGGTCAGTCCAATAAGAGAATATAACTATTATAAATATCTATGCACCCAAAACAGGATCACCTACATATGTGAAACAAATACTAACAGAATTGAAGAGGGAAATAGAATGCAATGCATTCATTTTAGGAGACTTCAACACACCACTCACTCCAAAGGACAGATCAACCAGACAGAAAATAAGTAATGAGACAGAGGCATTCAACAACATATTAGAACATATGGACCTAACGGACATCTACAGAAAAATCCACCCAAAAGCAACAGGATACACATTCTTCTCAAGTGCCCATGGAACATTTTCAAGAACAGATCATATACTAGGCCACAAAAAGAGCCTCAGTAAATTCAAAAAGACTGAAATTGTACCAACGAGCTTCTCAGGTCACAAAGGTATGACTACAAATGAACTACTCAAAGAAAACGAAAAAGCCTACAAACACATGGAGGCTTAATAACATGCTCTTAAATAATCAATGGATCAATGACCAAATAATAAGAGAGATCAAGCAATATATGGAGACAAATGACAACAATAATTCAATACCACAAAATCTGTGGGATGGAGGGAAGGCCGAGTTAAGAGGGAAATATATTGAGATACAGGCCTACCTCAGGAAAGAAGAACATTCCCAAATCAACAGTCTAAACTCACAATTAATGAAACTAGAAAAGGAAAAATAAACGAGGCCCAAAGTCAGTACAAGGAGAAACACAATAAAGATTAGAGCACAAATAAATAAAATTGAGAAGAATAAAATAATAGAAAGAATGAATGAAAGCAGGAGCTTGTTCTTCAAGAAAATAAACAAAATAGACTTATCAAGAAAAAAGAGAGTCTACACACATAAACAGAATTAGAAATGAGGAAGGAAAAATCACTACAGACACCAAAGGAATACAAAGAATTATGGGAGAATACTATGAGAAACTATCTGCTAATAAACTGGATAACCTAGAATAAATGCACAACTTTCTATAAAAATACAACCTTCCAAGGCTGACCCAGGAAGAAACAGAAAATCTGAACAGCCCATTTACCAGCAAGGAAATTGAATTGGTAATCAAAAAACTACCTAAGAACAAAATCCCTGGTCCAGATGGCCTCACTGCAGAATTTTATCAAACCTTTAGTGAAGACCTAATACCCATCCTCCTTAAAGTTTTACAAAAAGTAGAAGAGGAAGGAATACTCCCAAACTCATTCTACAAGATCAGCATCACTCTGATACCAAACCAGACAAAGACACAACAAAAAAAGAAAATTACAAACTAATATCCCTGATGAACATAGATGCAAAAATACTCAACAAAATATTAGCAAACCGAATTCAAAAATACATCAAAAAGATCTCCATCATGATCAAGTGGGATTCATCCCAGGAAGTTAAGGATGGTCAGTGTTTGAAAATATATCAACATTATCCACCACATCAACAAAAAGAAGGACTAAAACCACATGATTATCTCCATAGATGCTGAAAAAACATTCGACAAAATTCAACATCCATTCATGATAAAACCTCTCAACAAAATAGGTATAGAGGGCAAGTACCTCATCATAATAAAGGCAATTTATGACAGACCCACAGCCAACATTATACTTAACACCGATAAGCTGAAAGCTTTTCCTTTAAGATCAGGAACAAGACAAGGATACCCACTCTCCCCACTTTTATTCAACATACTTCTGGAGGTCCTAGCCATGGCAATCAGACAACACAAGTAAATACAAGGCATCCAGATTGGCAAGGAAGAAGTTAAACTGTCCCTGTTTGCAGATGACATAATATTCTATGTAAAAAACCCTAAAGGATCCACTCCAAAGCTACTAAAATTAATATCTGAATTCAGCAAAGTGGCATGATGCAAAGTTAACGCACAGAAATCTGTTGTATTCCTATACGCTAACAATGAACTAGTAGAAAGAGAAATCAGGAAAAGAATTTCATTCATAATTACATCAAAAAGAATAAAATACCTAGGAATAAACGTTATCAAGGAAATGAAAGACCTAAACTCTGAAAATTGCAAGACACTCATGCTCATGACAGAAATTAAAGAAGAAACGAATAAATGGAAACACATCCTGTGCTCATTGATAGGAAGAATTAATAAGGTCAAAATGGCCATCCTGCATAAAGCAACCACAGATTCAATGCAATGCCTATCAAAATACCAACAGCATTATTCAATGAACTAGAGCTAATAGTTACCATATGGAACCACAAAAGACCCCGAATAGCCAAAGCAATCCTGAGAAGCAAGAATAAAGTAGGGGGAGTTACACTCCCTGACTTCAAGCTCTACTACAAAGCCACATTAATCAAGACAATTTGGTACTGGCACAAGAACAGACCATAGACCAGTCGAACAGAACAGAGAGTCCAGATATAAATCCAAGCATACATGGTCAATTAATATATGATAAAGGATCCACGGGTATACAGTGGGGAAACGACAGCCTCTTCAACAGCTGGTGTTGGCAAAACTGGACAGCTACATGTAAGAGAATGGATTATTGTCTAACCCCATACACAAAAGAAAATTCAAAATGGATAAAAGGCCAGAGTTCTGGGAAGATGGAGGCATGAGTAGGGCGGCGGAAATCTCCTCCCAAAACATTATAAATCTACGAAAATACAGCAAATACAACTACTCCTAAAGAGAGACCAGAATTTACAGCACAGCACACACCCTGCATCTGCACCTTAGAGGCGGGTAAGATATGGAGCTGTGTCCCGACGGGACCCAAGCACTACCCCAACCCAGTGCACCAGTGGGAGGAGAGGATTCAGAGGGGGGAGGGAGTGGAAGAAGAGGCCCGCGAAATAAACAGCCCCAGTGATCTGCGCCGGGAGCACTGAAACACATCATGCAGTGCATTGGATATTGGAGAGGCAGAAGGTGCAGGTTTTGAGCTGGGAATGTGCCCAGGTCCGTGCAGCCAGCACCCCGATACAAGAGAAAAGCGCATGCAGTTTTTAGTGGTCTTGGAGAGGCGGGGGACCCAGTAAGGGAACACAATGTCACGGGCACGCTGAGCCCAGCGGGCTGGGAGTCCTGGGGAATTTCGGACCACTTGGCTGGCGACTGGGAAAAGGTAGCCACACTGAAACTTTACACAGAGAACAACAGATTCCCATTCGTTCCTGCTCTAACCAGAGCTACAAGAGTGGCATGGCCTTGGCTGCGGAATAGTGCAGCTACAGCGCTACCAACAGCATGCTTACAGAATCCGCTCCGGATGGGCGTTTTTTTTCTCCCCCTTTCTTTTCTTCTCTTTCTATCTTTTTTTTCTCTTTTATCTCTCTTCCTTCATTTTTTTTGTTTGATTCTTTTTGTTTTTGTTTATTTTTCCTTTTTTCTTTTTAAAGTCTTAAAAAGCCCAGCTGACATACATGGCACCTAACAGAGACCACTTGTATCGCCATGAAAAGACAGAGGAATATGGTACAGACAAAACTCACCCAGACCCACACAACACCTGAGAGGGAACCTGAAGGGATGAAAATGCACAATCTTCCTGAAAAAGAATTCAGAATAAAAGTCATAACCATGCTGATGGATCTATAGAGAAATATGCAAGATCTAAGGGAGGAAGTGAGGAAAGTCAGGAAAGACAATGCAGAAATGAGACAAGTCATCGACGGGCTTAGCAGCAGACTGGACGAGATGCAAGAGACTGTTAATGGAACAGAAATCAGAGAACAGGAATACAGAGAAGGTAAGGCAGAGAGAGATAAAAGGATCTCTAGGAATGAAAGATTATTAAGAGAACTGTGTGACCAATCCAAACGGAACAATATTCACATAATAGGAGTACCAGAGGAAGAAGAGAGAGAAATAGGGATAGAAAGTGTCTTTGAAGAAATAATTGCTGAAAACTTCCCCATGCTGGGGAAGGAAACAGTCTCGCACTCCACAGAAGCCCACAGATCTCTGAACACAAAGGGCCCAAGGAAGACAACACCAAGACACGATATAATTAAAATGGGAAAGATCAAAGATAAGGACAGAGTATTAAAGGCAGCTAGAGGAAGAAAAAAGATCACCTACAATGGAAAACCCATCAGACTATCATCAGACTTCTCAACAGAAACCTTACAGCCAGAAGAGAATGGCATGATATATTTAAAGTAATGAAACAGAAGGGCCTCGAACCAAGAATATTGTATCCAGCATGATTATCATTTAAATATGACAGAGGGATTAAACAATTTCCAGACAAGCGAAAGTTGAGACAGTTTGCCTCCCATGAACCACCTCTACAGGACATCTGAAAGGAGCTGTTCTAGAGGGAAGCACTCCTAAGGCTAAAAAGATGTCACCAGAGAAAATAAATTATCATAGCAAAGAAAGCAGACCATCCAAATACTAAATAAAGGCAAAGAATAAAACACCCAATAAATAAAGAATGGAGGAGGAAGAATAAGAAGGGAGAGAAAGAAACATAAGACTGTGTATAAAATAACTTAATAAGAAAGTTAAGTTAGATTGTTAGATAGTAAAGAAGCAACCCTTGAACCTTTGGTAACCAGGAATCTAAAGCCAGCAATGGCAATAAGAACATATCTATCAATAATCACCCTAAATGTAAACGGACTGAATGCACCAATCAAAAGACACAGAGTAACAGAATGGATAAAAAAGCAAGACCATCTATATGCTGCCTACAAGAAACGCACCTCAAACCCAAAGATATACACAGACTAAAAGTGAAGGGATGGAAAAAGATATTTCATGCAAACAACAAGGAGAAAAAAGCAGGTGTTGCAGGACTTGTGTCAGACAAAATAGATTCAAAACGAAGAAAGTGGCAAGAGATAAAGAAGGAGGTTACATAATGATAAAGGGGTGAATCCAAAAAGAGGATATAACCATCATAAATATATATGCACCCAACACAGGAGCACCGGCATATGTGTAACAAATACTAACAGAATTAAAGGAGGAAATACATAGCAATGCATTCATTTTAGGAGACTTCAACACACCACTGACTCCAAAGGACAGATCAACCAGACAGAAAATAAGTAGACAGAGAGGCACTGAAAAACACACTAGAACAGATGGACCCAACAGACATCTACAGAACTCTACACCCAAAAGCAACAGGATACACATTCTTCTCAAGTGCACATGGAACATTTTCCAGAATAGACCACACACAAGGCCACAAAAAGAACCTCAGTAAAGTCAAACATATTCAAATTCTACAAACCAACTTCTCAGATCATAAAGGTATAAAACTAGAATTAAATTAGAGAAAGAAAACAAAAAGGCTCACAAATAAATGGAGACATGACAACATTCTCCTAATTAATCAATGGGTTAATGACCAAATCAAAACAGAAATCAAAGAATATATGGAGACAAATGACAACAACAACACAAAGCCACAACTTCTGTGGGATGCAGCAAAGGCAGTTCTAAGAGGAAAGTATATTGCAATCCAGGACTGTCTAAAGAAGGAAGAACATTCCCAAATGAATAGTCTAAAGACACAATTACTGAAATTGGAAAAAGAACAAATGAGGCCAAAAGTCACCAGAAGGAGGGACATAATAAAGATCAGAGAAGAAATAAATCGAGAAGAATAAAACAATAGAAAAAAATCAATGAAACCAAGAGTTAGTTTTTTCAAAAAATAAAGAAAATAGACAACCCCCTAGCCAGACTTATTAAGAGAAAAAGAGAATCTACACACATAAACAGAATCAGAAATGAGAAAGGATAAATAACGACGGACCCCATAGAAATACAAAGAATTATAAGAGAATATTATGAGAATCTATATGCTAACAGCTGGAAAACCTAGAAGAAATGGACAACTTCTTAGAAAAATACAACCTTCCAAAACTGACCAAAGAAGAAACAGAAAAATTAAACACACCAATGACTAGCAATGAAATTGAAGCAGTAATCAAAAAAACTACCCAAGAAGAAAACCCCCGGAGAAGATGGATTCACCTCTGAATTCTACCAGACATATAGAGAAGAAATAACACCCATTCTCCTTAAAGTATTCCAGAAAATAGAAGAGGAGGGAATACTTCCAAAGTCATTCTATGAAGCCAGCATCATTCTAATACCAAAAACTGGCAAAGACCTCACCAAAAAAGAAAACTACAGACCAATATCCCTGATGAACGTAGATGCAAAAATACTCAACAAAATATTATCAAACCAAATTCAAAAATACATCAAGAGGATCATACACTATGATCAAGTGGGATTCATCCCAGGGATGCAAGGATGGTACAACATTCTAATTTCCATCAACATTATCTACCACATCAACAAGAAGAACAAAAACCACATGATCATCTCCATAGATGCTGAAAAAGCATTTGACAAAATACAGCATCCATTCATGATTAAAACTCTCAACAAAATGGGTATAGAGGGAATGTACCTCAACATCATAAAGGCCATATATGACAAACCCACAGCTAACATCATACTTAACAGCAAGAAGCTGAAAGCTTTTCATCTAAGATCGGGAACAAGACAATGATGCCCACTCTCTCCACTGTTATTCAACATAGTACTGGAGGTCCTAGCCACGGCAATCAGACAAAACAAAGAAATACAAAGCATCCAGATTGGTAAAGAAGAAGTCAAATTGTCACTCTTTGCAGATGACATGATATTGTACATAAAAAACCCTAAAGACTCCACTCCAAAACTACTAGAACTAATATCTGAATTCAGCAAAGTTGCAGGATACAAAATCAACACACAGAAACCTGTTGCTTTCCTGTACACTAACGATGAACAGAAAGAGAAATCAGAAAAACAATTCCATTCACAATTGCATCATAAAGAATAAAATACCTAGGAATAAACCTACCAAAGGAAGTGAAAGACCTGTACTCTGAAAACTACAAGATACTACTAAGAGAAATTAAAGAGGACACGAACAAATGGAAATTCATCCCATGCTCTTGGCTAGGTAGAATAAATATTGTCAAAATGGCTATACTACCTAGAGCAATCTACATATTCAACGTAATCCCTATCAAAATACCAAAGCTTTCTTCAAATGAACTGGAACAAATAATTCTAAAATTCATATGGAACCACAAAAGACCCCGAATAGCCAAAGCAATCCTGAGAAGGAGGAATAAAACGGGGAATTACGCTCCCTGACTTCAAGCTCTACTACAAAGCCACAGTAATCAAGACAATTTGGTATTGGCACAAAAACAGACCCACAGACCAGTGGAAGAGAACAGAAAATCCAAACATTAACCCAAACATATACAGTCAATTAATATTTGATAAAGGATCCTTGGATATACATTGGTGAGATGATGGCGTCTTCAGAAGCTGGTGTTGGAAAAACTGGACATGTAAGAGAATGAAATGGACTACTGTCTAACCCCATCCACAAAGGTAAACTCAAGGTGGATCACAGACCTGAATGTAAGTCATGAAACCATCCTACAGTATGGGAGAATATATTCATAAATCACATATCTGATAAGGGTTTGACATCCAAAATATAGAAAGAACTCACGCACCTCAACAAACAAAAAGCAAATAATCCAATTAGGAAATGGGCAGAGGATATGAATAGACACTTCTCCAAAGAAGAAATTCAGATGGCCAACAGGCACATGAAAAGATTCTCCACATCGCTACTTATCAGGGAAATACAAATTAAAACCACAATGAGATATCATCTCATGCCATTTAGGATGGTCAACATAGAAAAGAATATGAACAAGAAATGCTGGAGAGTATACGGAGAAAGGTGAACCCTCCTACACTGCTGGTGGGAAAGCAGTATGGAGGTTCCTCAAAAAACTGAAAATGAAATACCATTTGACCCAAGAATTCCACTCCTAGGAATTTAACCTAAGAATGTAGGATCCCAGTTTCAAAAAGACATATGTACCCGAAACGGAAGCAACCTAAGTGTCCATCAGTAGATGAATGGATAAAGAAGATGTGGTACATATACACAATAGAGTATTATTCAGCCATAAGAAGAGAACAAATCCTACCATTTGCAACAACATGGATGGAGCTAGAGGGTATCACACTCAGTGAAATAAGACAGGTAGAGAAAGACAAGTACCAAATGATTTCACTCATCTGTGGAGTATAAGAACAAAGAAAAAACTGAAGGAATAAGATATCAGTAGAATCACAGAAACGAAGAATGGACTAACAGTTGCCAAAGCGAAAGGGACTGGGGCCTGTGGGGTGTGAAGGGGAATAAGGGGCATTACGATTAGTACACATAATGTAGTGGGGGGTGGTACGGGAAAGGCAGTATAGCACAGAGAATATTGACTCTATAGCATATTACTACGGTGATGGACAGTGAATGTAATAGGCTATGTGGTGAGGACTTGATAATGGGGGGAATATAGTAATCACAATAATGCTAATGTAATTGTATATTAATGCTACTAAAATTAGAAAAAAGAAAGGAAAAGAAAAAAAAAGTTTGTTTGGGTTAGGTAGAGTCAAAGCAGGTACCTTGAGGAGTGCTCACTTAATGGCCCAGAAAGAAGAAGGAATTAGGTTGTCTTCGGCAGCTTTTCTTGGGGATCCCCATGGGAGGCCTCATAAATGGGTTTTGCAATGAGTGTGAAATTTTTGGATCTAGAGTCTAAGATAACCAAGAAGCCTTAGAAAGGAAAGAAGGTCTTGCTTTGTGGTGAGGAAAGGGAGATTATTTATAGCTTGTTTTTGGAAGGTGGGTATGCAGCAAGTGGTAGGGGTGAGGTCAAAACAAAAGTAAATGAGTTTTTGCTGTACCAGTTGAGCTTTTTGTTCTGAGACATGGTATCCCTTTTTCCCAGTAATGTATGGAGGGAGATAGTGTGGGATATAGAATCGTTTTTTGAGTGGCTGAAAACGAAGAGGTCATCGTCATACTGGAGCAGGCAGCTAGGGGTGGGTTCGAGAGACTGGAGGTCCTTTTGTAGTGCTTGGCCAAAGAAGTGGGGACATATCAGTTAAGACTGCCTGCCCTGCCTTAAGATAGGCTGTTGGGCTACTGTCTGATTACCTGGGAATATGGTAGGAATCTTATTTCTCAACTTTCTGTTTTTTAAAATGGAATCTTAGCCTTAAGATGGAGTATGCTGTTTATATCTCAGCATTCTTCATCATAGGCAGGAAAAGTTAATCATGACGATTGTTCCATGTCTCTGCCCCACCTCATTCACCCCTCAAGGAATGGGGACCCTTAAAATCTTTCAAGGAAAAGTGGGTGTCAGTCACTCTTCTGTAAGTGCTTCCTGCTGAGCAGGGGCATTGTTCCTGCCTGTGGGTCCAGTAGTTCCTTGCTGTCTGTCAGGGAAAAGAGGGGTCATGGAGCTGTTTTAGCAGAGGCAAACATGGACAAGGGCACATAAAAGGCGGATGCAACTAAGTTGCAGGGCTGCTGATGTGCATCTTCATCAGCATTAGGGTGGATTGACATCATCATCTGAGCAACATTTGTAATTGGATTTTTTGTTCTGGAGGACACAAACTTGGCAAGGAGATTAAGAACGAATGGCTGAATATGAGGACTAGAAATAGTAAAACTCTAATTGAAATGTTGGGAGAAAACGGAAACATCTGGAGTCATAGCCAGATAGTCTGAGGAAACTAGAATCCAGGATCTAGTCTATTTTACAATGAACAGTATTGGAATCTAACAGTGATAAGGCTGCACTATTGAAACACAATTTTTCTTTCCCTCTAAAATTACCCTCATTTTTATTAATATGAAGTAAGTTTAGCTTTAAAACAGTTGGCCTGATTATTAACATAAATGCAACCAGAATAGCCATTGATTGCACAGGCTCTTTTAAATGTGCTTTGCTGGAACTTTTCATAAGGAATTTCAGATTGAGGTTTTAAAGGCCTCTCAAAGCAAGAAAGCCAAGCCAGACTTGCAATCAGGTTTTGCCTGCAATACCTGTAGATTTTGGTGAATTCCTCTGTTATCGAGGTCCCCAAGACATTCTGAGGTTCCTGCACCTGCCAGGAGGTGACCTTCCTTACTCACCTGGTAAGGCTGCTGGGAACCCTGTAAACAAGTTACCAGACCAGTCCTTCCAAGGGGCTTTGTTGGTTCCTTTAAGTCAACCTTAGTTCCTTACAGCTGTCTGTTCATATCTGAGTTTATGCATGTGTCTCAAATATGACATTCCAGTCAAAGCGTTGGTAATATAAGCAGAGTTTTCAATTAGTCCTGTTACAAGGAGAGCAGATTCTTATTGAACTTATGCAAATACAAATGTTGCCATAAAGTATGAAAATAGTCACTGAGAATTTTTAAATTCTGGACGGATCAGGTAGAGAAAGATAAATGTTTCAATTCTGCTTTAAAGCTATTAATTTACGAAACTGTTGCAAGCTAGCTCAAGAGAAAAAAAACAGACACTTCTTTTTCTGTTTAAGAGATTAGCGACATTTCCATAAAATTAAAATCATCTTCCTCAGTTTACTTTATTTTATGTAACTAATTTTTCCTCTGCTTGAATCTGTTCTTTACTAGTTTAGGAGTAATAAAACAGTGAGTATAAATGACAAAAGATTTATAATTGACAATTGTTAAAGATCTGATGAGAAATTAGTGTAAGACAGTTGATACAAGGATATTTGGATATTTTTGTAATATATCAACTTAGCTTTTAGCTCTTTTAATATTAAGATCTCATTTCAGACAACTAATTGAGACCTTAAGCATGAGAAATCATTTTGATACAATTAGAAAAACCTTCCACAATTTTTCAATGTTAAGAGCAGACTAATAGTTCAAGAAAACTCTGTCCTTTTAACAAACAGAAAATAAAATTCTAATTTTGCTGTGTACTTCATATCAAGACTCATTTGCTCTAATCTCACATAGAATGACCATATTAAATTCTTCCACAAACTTTCTACAACTTTTTTTACATTCAGAGTTCTCTGTCTTTAATAAACACCTGTACTTTAGAACAGTTAACTTCTTTTACCCTCAATAAAACGAATTTCCATTCTTTACACCTTCTCTTACCAAAACACACATCTTTTCTATCATGCAGAGACATTTTCTTTATTACTTTAAGTAGTTTTAATTAGAACTTAAAACCATTAGAAACATCCACCACATCAACAAAAAGAAGAACAAAAACCACAGGATCATCTCCATAGATGCTGAAAAAGCATTTGACAAAATACAGCATCCATTCATGATTAAAACTCTCAAAACAATGGGTATAGAGGGAAAGTACCTCAACATCATAAAGGCCATATATGACAAACCCACAGCTAACATCACACTTAACAGCGAGAAGCTGAAAGCTTTTCATCTAAGTCGGGAACAAGACAGGGATGTCCACTCTCTCCACTGTTATTCAACATAGTACTGGAGGTCCTTGCCACGGCAATCAGACAAAACAAAGAAATACAAGGCATCCAGATTGGTAAAGAAGAAGTCAAATTGTCACTCTTTGCAGATGACATGATATTGTACATAAAAAACCCTAAAGACTCCACTCCAAAACTACTAGAACTAATATCTGAATTCAGCCAAGTTGCAGGACACAAAATTAACACACAGAAACCTGTTGCTTTCCTATACACTAACGATGAACAGAAAGAGAAATCAGAAAAACAATTCCATTCACAAAAAGAATAAAATACCTAGGAATAAACCTAATGAAGGAAGTGAAAGACCTGTACTCTGAAAACTACAAGACACTCCTAAGAGAAATTAAAGAGGACACTAACAAATGGAAATTCATCCCATGCTCTTGGCTAGGTAGAATAAATATTGTCAAAATGGCTATACTACCTAAAGCAATCTACAGATTTAATGCAATCCCTATCAAAATACCAACAGCTTTCTTCAATGAACTGGAACAAATAATTCTAAAATTCATATGGAACCACAAAAGACCCCAAATAGCCAAAGCAATCCTGAGAAGGAGGAATAAAACAGGGGGAACTACGCTCCCTGACTTCAAGCTCTACTACAAAGCCACAGTAATCAAGACAATTTGGTATTGGCACAAAAACAGACCCACAGACCAGTGGAACAGAATAGAAAATCCAAACATTAACCCAAACATATACAGTCAATTAATATTTGATAAAGGAGCCTTGGATATACAATGGCGAGATGACAGCCTCTTCAGCAGCTGGTGTTGGAAAAACTGGACAGCTACATGTAAGAGAATGAAACTGGACTACTGTCTAACCCCATACACAAAAGTAAACTCAAACTGGATCAAAGACCTGAATGTAAGTCATGGACCCATAAAACTCTAGAAAACAACATAGGCAAAAATCTCTTGTATATAAACATGAACGACTTCTTCATGAACATATCTCCCCAAGGAAAGGAAACAAAAGTAAAAATGAGCAAGTGGGACTATAGCAAGCTGAAAAGCTTCTGTACACCAAAGGACACCATCAGTAGAACAAAAAGACATCCTACAGTTTGGGAGAATATATTCATAAATGACATATACGATAAGGGGTTGACATCCAAAATATAGAAAGAACTCACGCACCTCAACAAACAAAAAGCAAATAATCCAATTAAAAAATGGGCAGATGATATGAAGAGACACTTCTCCAAAGAAGAAATTCAGATGGCCAACAGGCACATGAAAAGATGCTCCACATCGCTACTCATCAGAGAAATGCAAATTAAAACCACAATGAGATATCACCTCACACCAGTAAGGATGGCCAACATCCAAAACACAAACAACAACAAATGCTGGCAAGCATGTGCAGAAAGGGGAACCCTCCTACACTGCTGGTGGGAATGCAAATTAGTTCAACCATTGTGGAAAGCAGTATGGAGGTTCCTCAAAAAACTCGAAATAGAAATACCATTTGATCCAGGAATCCCACTCCTAGGAATTTACCCTAAGAATGCAGCAGCCCAGTTTGAAAAAGACATACCTATGTTTATCGTAGCGCTATTTATAATAGCGAAGAAATGGAAGCAACCTAAGTGTCCATCAGTAGATGAATGGATAAAGAAGATGTGGTGCATATACACAATGGTATATTATTCAGCCATAAGAAGAAAACAAATCCTACCATTTGCAACAACATGGATGGAGCTAGAGGGTATTATGGTTAGTGAAATAAGCCAAGCTGAAAACGACAAGTATCAAATGATTTCACTCATATGTGGAGTATAAGAACAAAGAAAAAAACTGAAGGAACAAAACAGCAGCAGATTCACAGAAGCAAAGAATGGACTAATAGTAACCAAAGGGAAAGGGCCTGGGGAAGATGGGTGAGAAGGGAGGGATAAGGGGGAAAAAGGGGCATTACGATTAGCAGATGTAATGTTGGGGGGGCATGGTGAGGGCTGTACAACTCAGAGAAGAGAAGTAGTGATTCTATAGTATCTCACTATGCTGATGGACAGTGACTGTAATGAGGTTGGTGGGAGGCACCTGATGAAGGGGGTAGTTTAATAACCATAATATTTCACATTAATGATACCAAAATAAATTAAAAAATAAATTAGGAACTTTAATTTTTAGTGAACACTGAGAAGTAAGCTATTGTAAACTGTTACAGTATCATCCTTTAGATTGCCAATCAGTAATTAAAGTTTTTTTATTTTATCTTACTTGGGAGTGACTTTATTCGTTAATTTGACTTATTACTTAACTTAGCAAAACTTTAAGTTTTCAGGTTACCACAAAGATTCTTAAGCTGTTTTTAGGTATACACACTGTAACCCACAATTATTACTAAGAAGTTTACTTACTACACTTATTTAGTTCACTCATTCCTAACAGCCATGTACATTATTCACCAAACCTTCACCAAACATTAGACAATGGCAAGCCTCTCTTTAAGCAATTTTTTTTGGAAAGATTTAACAGATAACATCAACTTAAATGACTTTAGGCCAACCTAGGCAGCTGATAACCTGCAAGGACATGTCTGTTTCAGTTAAACATAAATTAGCATTAATGTTTAATATCTCCCAGCAGAATTTTGGAAGTTTTGGAATGCCCGATTTTTACAAGCGCTTGTCTTTAAATCAATTAATTTTTAGCAGTAACGTTCGGAGGTAGAAAAGTATCTTATCACTCCTCTGAGTAAGTCTGCAAAATTAACATAAGAAATTTACTGCTCAGGTCCCCTCCCAGGATAGCAGCTTCCCTCTGGATATCAATCAAGGCCACTGGCTCTGCCCCCACGGGGTGGAGGATCTCTCTTCCTGGAAGGGGGTGGGGCAGTGGGGGATTACTAGAAAGGAGTGAGGGAAAGTAATATGGACCAGGGAACAATATAAAGGAGGGGTTTGGGCTGGTGTGTCTATTAAGCCTTTCATTCCATCAACCCAGATAGAGGAAGGGAGCAAAGGTCCCGAATATTAAGTAAGCACATAGAGGCTGGATCCCGTGTAGACCAGGAAAGAAACCTGAGTTCCTGCCACCACCACTGTTATGCGTGGATCCGCTGGTGTCGTTGTGGAGGGGGCCTTGGGATCTGGGCCACGTCAATTGGTCGCTGAAGACAAGGCCATGAGGGCCACCAGGTCTTCTCTAGATGTGTCTGGTCTCCTGGAGGGGAGAGAACTCAAGGGAGGGGGCTGACTTCCTTAGAGGGCAATTCACTCTCCAGTGACCCCACTGTGCGCAGTTGGACACCGCTCTGTAGGAGGCCTAGGGTTTTTTTGCCCCCAGTGGCTGGGACTGGCACAGCAAAAACAGTTGCTAGGTGGGTGTGGGGTGGAGCCTTTTGCAGCTTGTCAGCGGGAGGTCGAAGTAGGGAGGCCAGAATCTGATACTTGGCTTTAGTTGCTTTTCTTTCTGAGTTTTTTGTTCCTTTATCCTGGTGCTGAAACTTTAAAGGCAAGGTCTACAAGCTCTTTTTGGGGTGTTTGGGGTCCGTTTTCCAATTCTTGGAGCTTTTTACAAATATCTGGATAAGACTGGGAAATGAAGTGTAGGTGTAGGAGAATAAGGCCCTCACGGGACTTAGGGCTGGTGTGTGCGTTTTTGATCATGGCCTCTGAAAGGTGGTTCATAAAGAGGGTTGGGTTTTCATCTGCCCCCTGAGTAATTTCCTGAGGTGGTCATAGTTGAATTTATCATGGTTTTCTGAGAAGGACCCCATCTTTTGTTCAATACGCTCCAGATCATTAATTGAAAAGGAGACATGAATGCAAACGGGTCTTTCAGTTCCTGCTACCTCACAGAGGGGTAGGATAGGGTGAGAAGTGGTCTGGGGAGGTATTGGGTGGAAAGTGAGAGTGCGAGAGCATGTTTGAGGCAGGGGAGGGGTGGGGGGTTTGGGTCAGAAGAGGCACACGTGCTGTCAGACCTCAGAGAGGAGGAGGGGGAGGGGTGTTCAAGGGAAGCCGACAGTGGGGAGGGATTTGGACTTGCCAGCGGATAGGAGGAGGGGGAGGAGCAAAGGGAGGGCTCCTCGTGGAGGGTGAAGGAGGCTTGGACATAGAGGACCTCTGACCATTTGCCAGTCCTCTGGGAAAGTTATCAAGAGCTCAGAGAATTTGGAAATCAAAAGTGCCCTCAACTGGCCACCATGACCCATTGTCAAGTTTATACTGAGGCCACGTGGAAGTAGAGTAAAAGACCAACTTTTTTTGGTTTACTACCACTATCTCCTTTTAATCCCAATTGGGAAAGATTATAGAGGAGACAGCTGAGGGGGGTGTCTCCTGATGTCTTTGAGGGAGAATTGCCCATTGTGGGAGGGTGAGAAAGGGTGGCCGGGCTGTGGGAAGCACGCTGCCAGGACGTCTCCCTGTGATCAGTTTCCCAACTGGAGGCTCCTGGAGTAGGACTCTCCTGCACACCAAAAGGAAGCAACCCCCAAGTCAGAGTGCAGGAGGTCCCCTTGTGGTGTTCTCAACTGGAGAACAGAGAGGAAGGGAAAGGATAAAGGAAAGGGGATCCTGACCAACTTTCTCTCATCGCCAAGAGAAAGCCGATGAGAGGCCAAAATCTAACTCTACTGGGAATTGTGATGGATTAATGGCCGGTGGTGGATGTGTAGATTGAGGTCTGGCAAGATGGTCCCTGGAATGGAGTTCATGAAGGGGTGTTGGGTGAGGGAGGGAAGGGAAATGGGGAAAGACACAGGAGGCTCTCAGGATCTAGGCTTTAGCTCAGGACGAGCTATTGCTGCCCACTGCTTCCTAGGCTGCAAAAGGGCTCCTGCTCTCAGCTCCTGCTCCCAGGTTTTGGCACCAGATGACAGGGAAAGAGGGGACAGATGAAAGAAGAGAGGAGACAGGTGAACTCAACAGTCCAAGCAGGTTTATTGTTGAACCTGAGAGGGATCCCTCTGTCCTGGTCAGCAGCACAAAGGAAAAAGAGTCTCTAACAGGTCAAGAGGCTTTTAATGGCCAGGGTTTTTGGTGCACTCTTTGAGGGGAGGGGTCAGGGGAAAGGTGGGCTTGTGGCTTGGTGATGTATCTTCTGGAGAATGCTTGCAGCCTAGGTAAGATGACACTAGGTCTCTCTGAGATGGTGGGTGGGCTTATTAGAAAGGTGGTACTCAGGTCCAGATTCTATCAGCAAGTACTTATCTATCGTTGATGACCCTAAATGTAAATGGTCTCAATGGACCAATCAAAAGACACAGAATGGATAAAAAAAAAAATACTATCTATATGCTGCCTACAAGAGACTCACTTGAAACCCAAAGACATACACAGTCTAAAAGTGAAGGGATGGAAAAAGACATTTCATGCAACAAATAGGGAGAAAAAAGCAGGAGTTGCAGTACTTGTATCAGACAAAATAGACACAAAACAAAAAAGTCACAAGAGACAAAGAAGGACATTTCACAATGATAAAAGGGTCAGTCCAACAAGAGGATATAACCATTATAAATTTCTGTGCACCCAACATAGGAGCACCCAAATATGTGCAACAAATAATAACAGAATTAAAGGGGTAAACAGAATGCAATGCATTCATTTTAGAAGACTTCAACACACTACTCACTCCAAAAGACAGATCAACCAGTCAGAAAAAAAGTTAAGGAGACAGAAGCACTGAAAACACATTAGAACAGAAGGACCTAACAGACACCTACAGAACACTCCACCCAAAAGCAGATGGATACACATTCTTCTCAAGTGCACATGGAACATTTTCAAGAATAGACCATATAGTAGGCCCCATAAAGAGCCGCAGTAAATTAAGAAGGATTGAAATTGTACAACTTCTCAGACCACAAAGGTATGAAACTACAAATAAATTAGGCAAAGAAAAAAAAAAGCCCACCAACACATGGAGGCTTAAAACATGCTCCTAAATAATCAGTGGATCAATGACCAAATAAAAACAGAGATCAAACAACATATGGAGACAAATGACAACAATAACCCTACACTACAAAATCTGTGGAAAGCAGTGAAGGCTGTACTAAGAGGGAAGTATACTGCAATACAGGCCTACGTCAGGAAAGAACAAAAATCCCATATGAAGAGTCTAAACTCACAATTAATGAGACTAGAAAAAGAATAACAAATGAGGCCCAAAGTCAGTTGAAGGAGGGACATAATAAAGATTAGAGCATAAATAAATAAAATTGGGAAGAATAAAACAATAGAAAAAAATTAATGAAAACAGGAGCTGGTTCTCTTGGAAAATAAACAAAATAGATAACCCCCTAGCCAGACTTATCAAGAAAAAAAGAGAGTCTACACACAAACAGAATCAGAAATGAGAAAGGAAAAATCACTACGGACACCACAGAAATACAAAGAATTATGAGAGAATACTATGAAAAATTATACGCTAACAAATTGGACAACCTGGAAAAATAGACAACTTTCTAGAAAAACACAACCTTCCAAGACTGACCCAGGAAGAAACAGAAAATCTGAATAGACCAAATACCAGCAATGAAATTGAATTGGTAATCAAAAAACTACCTAAGAACAAAACCCTTAGACCAGATGGCTTCACCACTGAATTTTATCAAACATTTAGAGAAGACCTAATACCCATCCTCCTTAAAGTTTTCCAAAAAGTAGAAGAGGAGGGAATACTTCCAAAGTCATTCTATGACGCCAGCATCACTCTAATACCAAAACCAAAGATACCACGAAAAAAGAAAATTACAGATCAATATCCCTGATGAACACAGATGCAAAAATACTCAACAAAATATTAGCAATCTAATTCAAAAACACATCAAAAAAGATCATTCATCATGATCAAGTGGGATTTATTCCAGGGATGCAAGGATGGTACAATATTTGAAATCCATCAACATCATATACCACATCAACAAAAACAAGGACAAAAATCACATGATCATCTCCATAGATGCTGAAAAAGCATTTGACAAAACTCAACATTTGTTCATGATAAAAACTCTCAACAAAATGGGTATAAAGGGCAAGTACCTCAATATAATAAAGGCCATATATGACAAACCCACAGCCAACATCATACTTATCAGCAAGAAGCTGAAAGCTTTTCCTTTAAGATTGGGAACAAGACAAGGATGCCCACTCTCTCCACTTTTATTCAACATAATACTGGAGGTCCTAGCCACAGCAATCAGACAACACAAAGAAATAAAAGGCATCCAGATTGGTAAGGATGAAGTTAAATTGTCATTGTTTGCAGATGACACGATATGGTACATAAAAACCCTAAAGAACACCCCAAAACTACTAGAACTAATAGCTGAAGTCAGCAAAGTGAAGGATACAAATTTAATCACAGAAATCTTTTGCAGTCCTTTATACTAATGATGAACTAGCAGAGAGAGAAATCAGGAAAACAATTCCATTCACAACTGCATAAAAAAGAATAAAATTCCAAGGAATACACCTAACCATGGAGGTAAAAGACCTATACCCTGAAAACTACAAGACACTAATGAGATAAATTAAAGAAGACACCAATAAATGGAAATACATCCCGTGATCATGGATAGGAAGAATTAATATTGTTAAAGTGGCCATCCTGCCTAAACAATCTACAGATTCAATGCAATCCCTATCAAAATACCAACTGCATTCTTCAAGGAACTAGAGCAAATAATTCTAAAATTCATTTGGAATCACAAAATACCCTGAATAGCCAATGCAATCCTGAGAAGGAAGAATAAAGCTGGGGGGATTACGCTCTCCGATTTCAAGCTCTACTACAAAGTCACAGTAATCAAGACAAGTTGTTACTCGCACAAGCACAGACCCACTGATCAATGGAATAGAATAGAGAGCCCAGATATAAACCCAAGCATATATGGTCAATTAATATACGATAAAGGAGCCATGGATATACAATGGGGAAATGACAGCCTCTTCAACAACTGATGTTGGCAAAACTGGACAACTACATGTAGGAGAATGAAACTGGATTATTGTCAAACCCCATAATCAAAAGGGAACTCAAAATGGATCAAAGACCTGAATGTAAGTCATGAAACCATGAAACTCTTAGACAAAATCATAGGCAAAAATCTCTTGAATATAAACATGAGGAACTTTTTCATGAACACATCTCCTTGGGCAAGGGAAAGAAAAGCAAAAATGAACAAATGGGACTACATCAAACTTAAAAGCTTCTGTACAGCAATGGACACCGTCAGCAGAACAAAAAGGTATCCTATAGTATGGGAGAATATATTCGTAAATGACATATCTGACAAGGGGTTAACATCCAAAATATATAAAGAGCTCACATGCCTCAATCCCCAAAAAGCAAATAACCCAATTAAAAAACAGGCAGAGGGTATGAACAGACAATTCTCCAAAGAAGAAATTCAGATGGCCAATAGGCACATGAAAAGATGCTCCACCATTAATTATCAAGGAAATGCAAATTAAAACCACAATGAGATATCACCCTACAGCAGTTAAGATGGCCAACATCGAAAAGACAAGGAGCAACAAATGTTGGCAAGGATGTGGAGAAAGGGGAACCCTCCTACACTGCTGGTGGGAATGTAAATTAGTTCAACCATGTGGAGAGCAATATGAAGATTCCTCAAAAAGCTAAAAAACAGGAGTACTGTTTGACCCAGGAATTCCCCTCTTAGGAATTTAACCAAAGGAAACAAGATCTAAGATTTAAAAAGACATATTCACCCCTATGTTTATCGCAGCACTATTTACAACAGCCAAGATATGGAAGCAACCTAAGTGCCTTTCAGTAGATGAATGGATAAAGAAGATGTGGTACATATACACAATGGAATTCAGCCATAAGAAGAAAACAAATCCTACCATTTTCAACAACATGTATGGATCTAGGGGGTATTATGCTCAGTGAAATAAGCCAGGCAGAGAAATAGAAGTACGAAATGATTTCCCTCATTTGTGGAGTATAACAACAAAGCAAAACTGGAGGAACAAAATAGCAGCAGACTCACAAACTCCAAGAACGGACTAGTGGTTACCAAAGGGTAGGGCTGTAGGAGGAGGGGAGAAGGGGATTAAGGGGTATTACGATTGGTACACATGGTGTGTGCGGGGGTCATGGGGACGACAGTGTAGCACAGAGAAGACAAGTAGTGACTTTATGGCATCTTAGTATGCTGATGGACAGTGACTCAATGGTGTTTGGAGGGGAGTTGATAATAAGGGTGAATGTAGTAACCACAATGTTTTTCATGTGAAACCTTTACAAGAGTGTATATCAGTCATACCTTAATAATAAAAAAAGTCCCTATTAAAAACTGGCTTTTATAAAAAATTAACAAGCCAATTCTAAAATTTATATGGAAATGCAAAGAACCTTAACAGTCATCACAATGTTGAAGAATAAGGTTGAAGGTACCACAGTCCCTAGTATGAAGATTTATTATAAAGTTACAGGAATCAAAACATTTTGGTATGAACATAAAAATAAACAAATAGATCAATGCAACAGAACACGTACATGATACGGTCAACTGGTTTTTTACAATGGTGCCAATGCAATTCAAGTGGTGAATGACAATCTTTAAAAAAATGGTGCTATAGGCAAGAAAAGAATAAACTTTGACCCCTTCTGATACCACATACAAAAAATAACTCAAAATGGACCCCAGATGTAAACATAAAGACCTTATACTATACAAAAGAAAATATAAGATAAAAATTGTGACTGGCAAAGATTTCTTAAAGACATCACAAAAGCATTATCTATAAAGGAATCAATTGTTACTCATTTAAATAAAAAATGTCTACTCTTCAAAAGACATTGATAAGAAAATACAATGATAAGCTACAGACTGGAATAAAACACTTGTAAAACATAAATCTGACAAATGACTTTTAGCTATAATATATACTCTTGTAATTCAGTAATAGTAATAGAAACAACCCATTTAGTAATAGATGAATCTCACAATCAGTGTGCATTGTGAATGAAGCCAGATGAGAGAGCATACACTACATGATTCTTTGATAAAAAAATCTCAAAACTGCAAACTAATGGGTAATGACAGAAAGAGATCAGTGGTTGCTGGGAGGGAGGGACTACCAAAGGGCATGGGAAAATTTTCTGGGGTGAGGCATTACTCAATTGTGGTGATAGTTTCATGGGTACAAACAAGTGTCAAACATTTATAAATTATATAAATATGTGCAACTTATTGTATATCATTTAAGCACACAAAGTTGTGGCCGAATAAAAAAAGAGCTTAAAGGAACTGCACTTGCTAATCTGTAACAATTTGATTATCAAAATAAGTACTATGGTGATATATTATGATCCATAGGATAAGAAATTCGTAAGTTCATACTGTCACAAATTAACAAGAAAGAAGGGAATGTCCCACCTTATACCAGAATGCTGACTAACCAACATAGAGGGCATGATGGAATTAGAAAATCACTATTTCCCAATTATCCTAGTGATAAATGATTCAGGTAAGAATCACCAACAGATGATAGAACTAGTGGGTGAACGTCTGATGACAATCCAGATGTTTAGAATCTCAAGGTATTTCTCCACAACATAGTTATTAATTACAATGTGAAAAACAGTAACTTTACAGAGTGAGAAACCTGGCAGACACCCACTGAACTATGTGACCAAAGCCAGCATCATCAGGAATGGGACAGACATCCAGAGCTCCCTGACACACAGCACTGAGGACCCAACATCATTTCCCTGGTATTCTTGTCAAAAAAAAGGAACCCTAGAGAAAGCCCAATTGAAAGATATTCTGTAAAATAAATGCCCTGAAAAATAAAACTTTAAGAAATTCAAGAATTTCAAAAAAGTATAAGATATGATAAACAAAGACTAAGGAAATGTTCTGGGTTGAAGAAGCTGGAGAAGGGGGGCAGCATGCAGTGGTCCCCATGGGGCCTTGATGACTCTTATTCTCAAGGTAATGGTTTGCTTATTTACCTAGTGGTTTCTAAACTCATTAGCTACTGTCACCAACCTGAAATGTGTTTGTGCCACATCAAGTGATGAATCAACCATGTATTTACCATAAGTCCAGTTTTATAAATTTGTTTTTGGTATTCAAATGAGGAAATGATCACACAGAGAGAGAATAAAAGAGGATTGTGGATTGCAGAATCTAAAATTCTGGTGAGTTACCAGGTACAATACAAGTCACAAGCTAATATGACCATGATATCTTTTCTGCTATCACCTATAGTTCTGTAAAATAGTTTTCCAAATTAGAAATAACATTCATGAAAACAATTAATCTGCCACTAGAGGCCACATATGTTTAAACTACTTTACAATTTTGTTTCCCAATTTAGAAATGCCCACCTGCCTGTTGTGCGTGTGTTTAAGTGGTTCTGTCTACTGTGAGGAAGTTGACATCAATGTGGTACCACCCTTGCCAAAGGAATCAGCCTATCTTTATGCACGATTCAACAAAATTAAAAAACTGACTGCAAAAGATTTTGCAGACATACGTAAGTTCATTTTAAGTAAGATATTGGTATTAACTCATGTTGGTATTTAAGTCCTACAAACACAAGTCTCTAGGCACTGTGGCCAATCACACCTAGACAGTCACTGTTGGAGTATTTAAGGCACCACATTTCACAAAAACCTATCTGTTTGTTGGTGACTGTCCTTTCTGTTCAGATGTCCCACCAGTTACTTACAAGCAACTCTGTAGGTACTGAAAGCCTAGTTAACATACGGACAGCTCTGGTCTCTCAACCCTGGCACCTTGAGACCGCTCTTCCTCAGCTAGCTGGCAACACCAATACAGTTGGAAGCTTCTCCAACACAAAGCTTTATTTTCTGCCCTCACTACAAAAGCACAGAAACTACTTTTCCTTACTTTAACTCATGGTTTTTAAATCTAGCTGCATATTAAAAATATATGGGGAAGTATTTTTGAAATGCTGGTGCCAGGTTTTAGTCTTCCAATTGAGGTCTGGGGAACTGCCCAGATGTCATCTTTAAACACACCAAACTCCTCAGACAGTTCTAAGATGGGACTAGTGCTGAGAATGAGGCACTTAACCCTTCCAAGGTGAATGACAACCTTGGACTATGGTGTCCTCTCAAATCTTCCAACAGCTGGTCACTGGGCACGCCATGAGCATGCGGAAGCCCCCATTCTGCAGTGCCACCCCCCAGTCCTGGATCCCTAATCCCTCTAAGGTTTCTACAGACTCTATGTTGTCAAATGCTTCTGAATAAATTCACACCAAGAAATGCACGCTGGCCACTTACACATTTATGAGATAAACCATAACTTGGATGCATGCTACCACTGCTAGGTCCCAACTGACTGAGGCACAGTTGTTTCTCATTATCTGTGGACTCCATATTTTCATACTTATCTGCTTGCTAAAATTTATTTGTAATCTGAGACATGGCCCTTTCTTGGCCATTTGCACAGCACAGGTCTGAGTCAGCCTGTTGTAGCCACACTAACACTGTGCTGCCCTTATGTCCCAGTTCCCTCATGTGAACAGTGTCCTGTTCTGCCTATTTACTGCCATGTGTTTCATACTTCTGTGCTTTCTGTTTAAAATGCCAACTATTTATAGTGCTAACGTGCTGTCTAGTGTTCCTAAGCGCAGGATGGCTGTGCTGTGCCTATGGGAAATACAGTGCTAGGTAGGCCTCCTTCAAGCATGAGCCAGAGCAGTGAGGGCTGAGTCCAGCACTAGTACACCAACGGCATGCACAACAACCACGCCTTCACAAGTAAATACGCATGATGTTCTGTACTGACTGGCTAATGAGAATGTGCCACCAGAGGCTGGAACACACCTCATCCTGGGTATTTCCTAGGAGCCATGGTTCCGTATTCACTAATTCAGTGTTCACGGCAACCTGGCAGACATGGCTCCTTAAAGCAGTGAGAAGGGACATGTCCTAATCATTCCAGACAGTCGAAAGTGATAAGATACACACACTGAATTTCTCCATCTCAGTCTGCATCATTTTTACAAATTAGGGAACACTGCTGTCTGTTGTTATGCAATAAGGTACAAGAGATTAAGATGACATACCCACAATCACAGTGCAACAGACTGGCAAAAAAATACAAAAATATTTATGTGACAATATTCAATCAAAAGTAATACTTGTTTTCCATGATTTGCAACAAGAATTTCTTTCAAACTGCCTGAACACCCTGAGAATTCAGGCACAAAAGGATGGAAGGACTCTATCTACTTGAAGCTCCCTTCCAAACTTGAGAATCTAGGGAGAAAGGTCATCAGGGTCAAGCAGAGTAGATGCTCAGCGTTCATTCAACAAAACCTGATGTAACTGTAGATGCTGTACCAGACACTAAAAATAAAAGATGGCTGCATGACCTGTTAAACAAATGCTCTCCTTCAGTCCACACAAATGAGAATTTAACTTCATATTTTTTGTATATTTTCTGTATTTTTGTATTTATTTCAAGCTAACTTAAGAAGACTTGATTTTACGGGAAATTTGATTGAAGATATAGAAGATGGTACTTTTTCAAAACTTTCTCTGTTAGAAGAACTTACACTAGCTGAAAATCAACTATTGAAACTTCCAGCTCTTCCTCCCAAGCTTACTCTATTTAATGCAAAATACAACAAACTCAAGAGTAGAGGGATCAAAGCAAATGCATTCAAAGTAAGTATTTTATACTATGAACACAGTATCAATTTTACACAGCTGCTGACATGATAAAAGAAATTGTTCTAGAATTTTGTTTTATATTTTAAAACAATTTAAATTTACTAAATGAAGACTTTATTTACATAATAAGCAGCCATACTATCAGGCTGATTCAGTCTAAGTATGCCAGTACCACACTTAACACAACCCTACCTTCTTTCATGGGACACATTGCCTCCCATCTTTTTGACTTGTTCACACAGCAAATACTTATTTATACAGATATAGTTCGCACTCTTATGGCACCAAGACTCTACAAAACCTCAAGATGGGAGTTTTTGTCTGTTTCTTTTTCCTTACAGTATTAATAATTTAAAAATGACAGAAAAAAAACCAAAGTAAACATTGAATTTTACTTTTAATATGTAAAAGCATCAGGCCACAAAATTCTGTAAGTACGTTTTCTCTTAAATTTCATGATGGCACCTAATACAAAATTCCATATGTAGTAAAAAATTAATATATTTCTTAACTTAGTAATTCAAGAAAATAAATGTACGGAAAAAGGCAAGGTGATTACTCTGATTTAGGCAGCCAGGCTGTACCCAAATGCAGTCTTTGGAGGAATAACCAGCAGCACAGGTCCTCTGCCACTGATATGACACCCTGAATCCTGGAAAGAGCCCAGATAGAGGGAGGAGATGGTCACACTACTCTTGGCAACAGACAACTCATTCAAAAGATTTGTAGCTTCTAACAGAAGCACCTTAAAATATTAAATATTCACTATTATAAGGTTCACATAATCACAGAAATGTACAATGTTAGAAAATTAAAAATATTCCATTTCTCTTTTTGTTTACATTTAAGTCATTCCTTTTCAACTTTAAGGGACATTCTAAAGACGCATCAGAGTTCCTCAAAAGTTAGGGGATTTTTAAAAACTGGGCTCACTTAAAAAAATTACAAAAAACCCTTGTAATTTGAAGATATGTAATTCAAGCTGCTAAGCCTTTAAATAACTGGCATGTAAGGCCTAGGGAAGCTAATCAGCATATCAAAAAAGGAATGTCTAAATATTTTGGATTTTACACATGCACTGCAAAAGGGATTCATCACAAGCTGCCATGGAAATATAAACTTAGCTACTTTGTAATTTTGCTTCATGCCCTAGACTGCAACAGCCACAGATAAAATCACATTTCTCTATCTAACCGATATAGAGAGGCAAAATGGGGAAGACAGGGGCTTCGTGTCCATATGGTAGGTGATAGGATGCTTAAGAAAGGATTAAAGTAACAGCAAATTAATTCTAAAAACAAAACAAACAAAAAAATTAGCAAAATCTGCAGCAGGATGCGTATTAAAGATAAGATAAAAGATCAATGTCAGGGGAAATTATATCTTGAAATTGTATTATAAAATTATACACAATGGATTCCTGATTATGATGATAATCCAACATAGGCCCCTTAAGGAAAAAATCATACCTAGATAAGTATTTGATAAATTACTTTGGGAAACATCTTACTAACAAGTGCACATGGCTTAAAAGTATTCATTTTGCTAGAAGTTGGTGGAGCTGTCATGGCAAGTTCTGGAAGCTCAAGGGAGGTTCTGGCAGCAGCATGATGCAAATTCAGTCCTGCACAGGGAGTGACCTCATTAGCTCCTCCCAAGACAGAGGGCAAAGGGCCCACAAGCTGGCAGGAGGACAGAGGCTGTCCCTGGCTGGGCTTTCAGAAGTCAGAGGAGCAGACAGAACTGTGGGTACGAAGCAGGGTTCTATTGCCCTTTGTCAAGGACCAAAATATACTGCTTGTGAAGCCAAAAACAAACAAACCAAAAAACTACCATGCCAATGATTACTAGTGTTACATGTTTACATCAGTGTCTGCATCTGTTCACATGTGTACATACATATGTGTATGCTGAGGAAATGCACCGGCCTCAGTAACACTCAAGCAAAAGTGCTTTTTCCTTGCAGAAATTGAATAACCTCTCCTTCCTCTACTTGGACCACAATGCCCTGGAATCTGTGCCTCTTAATTTACCAGAAAGTTTACGTGTAATTCATCTTCAGGTATGATTGCTCCTTTCACAATATCTAATTTTACTTTGAATTACTACAGGTCAAGCCTATGACTCATTAGGAAACTCACTCACTCACATGTACATTTTGCCAATCAAAAATACTGCTATTTAGCCCAATGCATGCTCCTGCCCAGAGCACCATGAAAGGACCAGCAACACAGGGTGTGAGGTCTGCTCTTAGCATGGGGTTTATCTCCAGGTGTGCACTGAGCATCTCCTAGGTAACCGACAGGTGAATCTGAAGTTAGGGGACGCAAAGACCTTTGGTTTATGCTTTTTGTTCTAAATAGCAGTAAACATTTGCTTTCAGAGACTTTCTAGCCAACTTTATTGTCCAACATCAATTTGAGGTAATAGAAAAGTGAAGAGGGAATAAAAATAAACTAAAATTGGTCTTTTGGTATCACAAGAATTCCTGTTTGTTTTGTTTAGTTCTTTAAAGACTCAGCACCACCTCTGAGTAGACATCTGGAATGCAATCCTTCTTGCAGTAGGCATAATCTTGCTTAGGCTCCAGACTTTCTGCTACATGAGTGTTACTCTGAGTAATATAGCAAGCAGTCTGTTCTTCCAAAGGAACACTGTAGACCTAAAAAAGGGGCTCATATTGCAGAGGGGTTTTATTACCATGAAGACACACAGTATGTACTGTATTTTAAGAATCCCTTTTTAGATAAAATATTCTGTGAGGTCCCATTACATAGCACATAAAAGGTTGATTTCAGATTTCTGAATAATTTTTCCTTTTTATTTTCCAGTTTAACAACATAACTTCAATTACAGATGACACATTCTGCAAGGCTAATGATACTCGTTATATTCGGAACCGCATTGAAGAGATCCGCTTGGAGGGCAATCCCATTGTCCTGGGAAAGCACCCCAACAGTTTTATCTGCCTAAAAAGATTGCCTGTAGGTTCATACTTTTAACTACTATCAATGCAGCATATAAACTAAAATATACACATACCTATAATCCGTCTCAACAAAGCATAAATATTCCTTTAATATTAACTGCATCCCACTATGAATGAATTTTACGTTTTAAGCAAGGATATTAAGAAATCTTACATATAACAATAAATAAAAAAGTAAGATTGGCTCTGTAAGCTCAAAACAAAGTAATGTGAAAAGATTTAAATAGCATTACAAAATCCTTGTAGTTTATATTACAGTGTCATTTAAAAGGTATGTTTTCATATAAGTACCCAAGTTTAAGAAGCATTATTTCCATTACTAATGAAGAGAGAGGATAAATCCAAGAAACTTTCAACTGTTTGCTTTCCTGGCCTTTGCAGGATCCCTCAAGCATTAAAAGAAGACATTCCAAAAACTCTGAAAAGCTAAATATTTCCAGTGATCTCTCATTTTTCTTTTATGATTCACACATTATTCATCATGAAGTAGGAACTTTGTTTTCTTTCTACGAAGGCAGTACTATATTTTTACTTAGTCTGAGAATTAGGGTTTGGTCTCATACTTAGGCAAAACTTTCCCAATGAAGCATGATTTTACCCGCTAATCAAGAGCTAAATACAGTAATATTCAAAATTATTCTGCTTTGTAGTCACACAGTTAATGGCTTCAATAAAATAGCACAAGATTTTCTTTTATCTAAATATTAACATTATAAGTCTACCATAAAGCATTATAAGAAGTCAACCAGATCAAAATCAGTATAAAAAATGCTGAGAATCTATCCCATTTCTCAGAAAATAGCCATCAAGTTTTCCATTGTAAAATCTTTCAAATATGATGTATACTGCAAAATGTTTTCTTTTCACACTAGAGGAATGAGAATTTCATCAATAACTGTCCGAATGGAAGATATGAAAATAAATTGAATTCTGTGGTGTTATTGTACACCACCTAACCACCCACCCAAATGTATCTATGTTCATGCAAACAGACTATATATTTACAAGAAAGCTTTTGAGCAACATTTTCTAAAGACCCATGATTAACTGAAATGTTTAATTAACTGAACGTTTGATTAGCTGACCCATGATTAACTGAAATGGTGAGAAGTCATCTTCAGTCTATTAGTGATGATTTATGACGACACAATGCTGCCAGATTGAAGTTCTCAAAATAATTTTCCTCTTGCCCAAACCCTATTGGAAAGCCTTAGTCTCCACACTGGTTTGGAGTTACATACAAATTATCAGTGCTTTAGAAACATGAGTCTGAACTGTGTATATAAAATTATCAACATTGTTTCCACACAGATTATACATTAGAATCCAGTTGGTATCTGTATACTATTCCCAGAACAAATACTTATTCCTATTTTTAAGCATTTGCTTCTGCTTTTTCCCTGTCTAGAATGACCTCCTGTTTTTTAATTTTCTTTCCATTTGTCAAGGTTGACCCCAAGATGAAGCTTTTTCATTAAAACATCTGTGATCTCTTAAACCTACAATTCCCCTATAACACTTATTAACTAACTCATTTATTTTGATAAATTCTAATCATTATTATACTGCTTTTTCATTATTTTGTGTGCTTGCCTCATTTCTGTGTCTGAAAGCTCCCTGCGTGCACTGAACACATCCAATATTCCCTTTATACTTTCAAAGTGCCTAGCACGATAGTGAGCATATCTGAATTGAACATACAGTAACTAGTGTAAAATAAAATCTATCTAAACAGAAGGGCTCTGTTTTATTTGGAAAAAACAGAATCTTCAAACTATCACAGTATTGAATAAATCAATGGAAATAAACTATAACGTTATCTGGAAATATAAACTTGACAAAGGATAGCTGAGTGGTAGGACCAACACTGGGGAAAGCAGTCAGAGGACATGTCTCTCCTGTTTCCAGATGTCAAAAGAATAATGCATTCCTATGTTCTTTATATAAACTGAAAGCGAAAACACACCATTAAATAACTTTCAAATTTTATAGAATATAAAAGTCAGTTGTTTACATAAAATAATAATTTGGGAAAAGCACTGGCAAAAATCTGAAAATATATAATTATCATTTAAAAATAATATTAAGATAAGGATGCGGAGGAAGGGGAAACCTCCTACACTGTTGGTGGGAATGTAAATCAGTTCAACCATTGACCATTGTGGAAAGCAATATGCAGGTTCCTCAAAAAACTAAAAATAGAAATACCATTTGACCCAGGAATTCCCCTTCCGGGAATTTACGCAAAGGAAACAAGATCTCAGATTCAAAAAGACATATGTACCCCTATGTTTATCGCAGCACTATTTACAATAGCCAAGATATGGAAGCAACCGAAGTGTCCATCAATAGATGAATGGATAACGATGTGGTACATATACACAATGGAATATTTTTCAGCTGTAAGAAGAAAACAAATCCTACCATTTGCAATAACATGGATGGAACTAGAGGGTATTATGCTCAGCAAAATAAGCCAGGTGGAGAAAGACAAGTACTAAATGATTTCCTTCATTTGTGGAGTATAACAACAAAGCAAAACTGAAGGAACAAAACAGCAGCAGACTTACCCAAAGGGGAGGGGTGGGGGAAAGTGGGTGGGAAGGGAGAGAGAAGGGGATTAAGGGGCATTATAGTTAACACACATAAGGTAGGCAGGTTACAGGGAAGGCAGTATAGCAAAGAAAAGACAAGTAGTGACTCTATAGCATCTTACTATGCTGATGGACAGTGACTGCAATGAGGTATGTGGGGGGGACTTGATAATGTGGGTGAATGTATTGGTAACCACAATGTTGCTAATGTGAAACCTTTATAAGACTGTGTATCAATGATACCTTAATAAAAAAATGTAAATAAAAAATATCAAGATTTATAGATAAGAAGATATGAACATGGGTACCTGAGAACCTTATATTCACCCTTAAGTCACAAATAAAATACTGAAAGTAAAAATATGCTGATCCCATTATCTTAAAAGGATACTGTTTCTTTCTTGACACTGATGATTAAAGACAGAGGCTTAAAATTAAAAATATTTAGCCTTACAAACATTCCTGGAAGAAACATCAGACATAAATGGAAAGACATGTGTTCATAAATTGGAAGACTGAAGAGTTAATATATCCATATTACCCAAAGCAGTCTACAGATTCAATATAATCCCTACCAAAATCCCAATGACATTTTTTGAAGCAACAGAAAAACCCACTTTAAAAAATTCATGTAGAATCTCAAGGGACTCCAAACAGCCAAAACAAATTTGAAAAGGACAAAATAGGAAGACTCACACTTCCTCATTTCAAAGCTTACCTACAAAGCTACAGTAATCAAACATATGGCATAAGGAGGAGATACAGACTAATGGAATAGAAC
>JAQQAC010002172.1:64603270-64642631 GCA_029783875.1 Phataginus tricuspis | reverse complement strand
TATAAAATTCTTAAGGACAAAAAAGGGAAAAGTCTTTATGACATTGAATTTTGCAATAATTTCTTAGATATGGCATTAAAAGCACAGGCAACAAAAGAAAAAATAGATAAACTGGACTTTATCAAAATTAAAAACGTCTCTGTATCAAAAGGCACCATCAAGAGAATGAAAAGACAATCTAGAGAATGGGAGAAAACATTTGTCATATATTTGATAAAAGATTGCTACTGAAAATATATAAAGAACTTCTACAACTCAACAAAAACAAAAAACAAACAACTGTGATTCAAAAATGGGCAAAGGACTTGAATAAACATTTCTCCAAAGAAGATACATAAATGGTCAACAAGCACATGAAAAGATCTCAACATCACTAATCATTAGGAAATGCCAGTCAACACCACAGTGACAATACCTCTTCATACTCACTAGGTTGGCTGTGGCCAACAAAACAAGAAAAAAAACTAGCAAATGTTAGCAAAAATGTGGGAATCTGGAAGCCTGGCACATTGTTGTTACCACTGTAAAATGGTGCAGCCACTGTGGAAAAGAATATGTGGTTCTTCAAAAAAATTAAACAGAATTACTATACAATCCAACAATTTCAGTTACAGGTATATACTTAAACAAACTGAAAGTAGGGACTCAAACAGATACTTGTACACCAATGTTCATAGAAGCACTAATTACTACAGCCAAAATGTGGAAACCAATTCAAATGTCTATCAAACAGGTAAATGAGCAAAATATTATAATGGATTATTATTCAGCCTTAAAACAGAATGAATTTCTGACACCTGCCTATAACATGGATGAACCTTGAGGACATAGTGCTCAGTGAGATAACCCAGGCAAAGAGGATAAATATTATGATTCCACTTAAAAGAGATACCAAGAGTAGTTTCAATTCATAGAAACAAAACAGAATGGGAAGGAGAGAAAGGTAATCCTGTATTTAATAGGGACAGAGGCTCAGTTTGGGATGATGACAAAGTTCTGGAGAGAGATGGAAGGGATGGTTGCTTAGAGTGTGAATATTTCTTTCCATTCTAGTAACGTTATTACCAGCAAAGACCAGTTCACAGATGCAACCTATCCTCTATTGGAAAAACATACCAATTGTACTTCTACACCTACCTTAAAAGCAGACAAATGGGCTCTGGAAAGAGACTACCATTCACATTTCCCACACCTGTTCAATGTGTGAGTAAACAGCCATATCAGGTGACTCATCACCATTACTGCCAGCATGGTCCTCAGTCACTACTGCACTTTACCAACTGTGACACAGAGCTATTTAATCGTGCTTGTGCAAAAGTGCCTACAAATAAACAACATAATCACAAGGATTCCTCAAAGGACCACAATACAGGTACTGGTATGTTTCATTCTAAAGAAAATCCTATGCAGGCAGATTTTATTAGCTCAACCAAATAGAATGCAAATAACAGAATAATGTTAAAAAAGAATCCAAAATAAAGGAGAGTTAGTTAATGGTCATGAAAACAATAGTCGTGAGGTGGTTGGGATTGAGCAACCCTGAACCTTGAACCGTTAATGATGTTGACTCTTTCAGAACTTGTTTTTAGCGGATCACTGCTGTCAATAATTCGCGCTGTCCAACTAAAGAAGCCTGGGGATTACAATGCAGCCAAACAGAAATCTACTTATGCCAGAATACAAAGGGAATAAAAAGAAGTCTTTAAGTGTCTCCACATCAGACTTACAAAGCATCACTTTACAATAACCAGGCTTCAATATTGAAACTTGAAATATATAATAATTAAGAAACTCAAAATACAGTCTGGCTCAGGAAGTAAAGATTGTACTGTTGTGTGATAAGCCTGCTTGGTTAATATTCATTATTAGCATCTGACATTTTACTTCAAGCACCCTTAACAGATCAATTTTCAAAATGTGTATTATAAAACAAGTAAGAACATAACTACACTTCTTTCGAGATACTCCATAATAATATAAATGATGCACTGATTTGTACAGAAGCATTCCTCCTCCATCTATTCCAAATAATTGCAAATTCCAGAAGCCAATGAAAATATTTTCTATTGCTTAAAAACTTTAAGGAAAGAATGTTATGTTAAATTCTCTAACACCAGCTTCACTTTTCATGTATGTTTAAATGTAAAGACTTTAGACTCTACCTTGAAATGTTTAAATGTGCGCTTACGATATTCACACCACTCCACAAAAAAGTGTAGGCTTCGGAAAAACATGAACAGGTCCCTTCTTTCTTCTGCTCTGTAGGAATAAAAGATTCTGTGGTTAATAAATATCATCAAATGAGAGCCCCAACCTGGTTTTCTTTACCTTATCATTGCTTTTTAAATATCCTACACTAACGCTAAAGAAGTACTTAATGTGTTTCTGTACACTGAACTCTGTGATTTCAAGAATGCGCCCCTGTAGGATACTTTATCTGTCCGAATGCCCTTATCCCCATCTTCAAATGTTTAAATCCCACCACCTTTCAAGATCTCCCTGAAATGCCACATTCTCCTTGAAATTACCATGGTATGTAATAAAGGATATATCTGGTATTTGTCCTCAATACCTGGCAAAGAGCTTCAAAAACTCTTGGAATCTCTGTGTGACAGTGGTGCCTGTTATGCTAATGAGGTAACTTGTGGTGGCCCTAGATATCCTCAGGATGGGGCTGGCTGCCAAAAAGACCAACCACAGATTAGAGGGTTGGAATTTTGGGCCAAGCAGACCTCCAAGGAGGAGAAGGGGGCTGGAGGACGTCAATCACATGGCCAGTCATTTAATCAATGATGCCTTATGTAATGAAATCCCAATAAAAACTCTGGACAACAAAGCTCCGTGGATCTTCCTGGTTGGTGAGCATGTTGTGTGGAGAGGTGATGTGCTCCATTTCCACAAGGAGAAGGAACAGAAAGTCTTCATTTCTTCTCTTCCCTCTAACCCCCAACCCATCCTAGACCTTGGCTTAAGCATTGCTTCCATTTGTCTGTTTTTCTAGGTTGTAGATTTTATAGTAAAAATGTAATGTTTAGTATAACACTTTTAGGGAGTTCTCTGAGGCATTCTAACAAATTATCAAATCTAAGGGGACCATGGAGAATCCCAAATTTATATCTAGTAGTTGGGAAGTACAGGTGGTCCCTGAGGACCGATGGCTGCTATGTCAATTGGGGCAGTCTCGTTGAAGACGCTGTCCTCAGTCTATGGGTCTGTACTAAATCCAAGTAGTTAGTGTCAAAACTGAATCAAATGATCAAACACCCAGTTGGTGTTAGAGAATTACTGTCTGAACAATGACCTCGCCACCATTGCCACATGTCCTATTCCAAAATATCTACAAATATGAGCTTCTATAGGAATTTATCTTAATTCTCTTAATACTATACTTACTGTTATATTGACACCCACAAACATTTAGAAGCAACTTTAAGCACGATGCATATGTTCATTTAATCACTCATTCAGTAAGTGACTGGGATTTAGTTCCCATTCTAGTCACAATGGAGTAAATAAGAACATTCCACCTGAATGCTCCCATGAATTATAATTTAGAACCATGGACATAAAGCAAGTATTGGGAGATTCTGAAATGTGGACAAAAGGCAGAATGGGTAGAGACTTGACTTCAGGAATTAAGGGAAGATCTTGGAGTTTATTTTTGCCTCCTGTAGATGCCAACCTGGATGCCAGAGCAGACGGCAACCCACAACTACCAAAGGGTAGAGTAAAATATACAATTTTTATCTACGTTATCTAATTTAGTTAAGTATATTTAATATAGCTGATTTAAAGTCTTTGTCTAAAAAGTCCAATATTTGGGCCTCCTCAGGGAAAGTGTCTATTGATATTCTATTTTATATCCCTACGTATGGCCATACTTTCTTGTTTTACTCAGTTTTGGTTTTGCCTGTCTTATAATTTCTGTTGAAAACTTAACATTTTAAGCAATATATGTGGCAGTTCCTGAAATCAGATTCCCTGTCTCTTCAGGGTTTGTTGTGGGGTTTTTTATTGTTATTGTTAATTATTCTTTTTGTATAGTGAGACCTGTAACTCACATGTCTCCCCGTTAGCTAATATCTGGACTGATTTACTCAAGCACCTAGAACTCACATGTCTCCTAGTCTTTGCCAACAGGGTCTTTGGGTTGCTGCCAATGCTCAGTACAGCAACTGGCAACACTACCTCAGCCTTCACTCCCTGCTTTTGCAGAGTCTCATGACTAGCCAGTGCTGAGAACTCAGGGCTGACCTGTGGCTTTCATGAACACGGAGATAACCCTGGGAACGAGTACAAGGCAACACAATGGTAGAACTTTCTAGATTCCCAGGCAGAAATCACAGCTTTTCAAAGTCCCTATGACCATCCTGTTGTCCAGCTTCCTTTTAAACTTTCTGGTTAGCCTCTTAATTCCCCCAGTTGTTATCCACCACCTCCAGCAACCACAAAGTTTAAAGACGGCCTCCGAATATCTCCAACAAATGCACCCACAGAAAAGGCTTTCACAGAGGACAAGTTCTGAGTCAGTTCAAATAAATACAGCCTTGCAAGCAATACACCCACCCCTAAGGTTAGCCAGTTCCTAGACAATGAACAACTAACGTGTGAGTGTGCTCTTCACACATGATCCAACTAGAGCAGCTGGGTATATTATAAATAGTGGTGGGCACACATACTTACTGAAGGAGTTTAGGAATCTGTGCCACAACTATGTAAGATGAGGCAATTTTATGTAGAGTGGGTGGACCATAGGACCAGTATTTTCTAGATCCATTTTGCTGAGAAGCATTCCCTAAATATTTAGGATCTCTCTGTGTTGTAAAGGAGACCTCAGTCCCAGGTGTTCTTCTAAGAGCTCTATTATTCTAATTCTGATAAGTTCTGTTATTTATCAGAAATACTTTCCTTTATTAAACAAACATATGGACTTTTGGAATGAAGGACTGTACAAATAATTTTATCCTGTTTCTTCATTTTGCAGATTAAGAAAGAGCTCCGTAGAGATTAAATACTTTCTTAATTCAGTGTTAAGTCATTTAGCCTAAGGTAAAAAACCAATGTTACATGAAGATACACTGTTCTTGTTATCACATATGTAAAATTTACACCAAGGATAAGATACATATACTGCATGATAATAATACAAGGCAAAACGTGATACACTTCGAGTTCCTGGAGTTGATACCCTCCTGGACACATCCAGGCAAGGCAAGCTCCTGCCCTACTCACATGCCAGCCTCACCAGGAGGCCTGCCCAACCACCTCCTCAAGCATGGATGCCTCTCTGCACCCGCACACTCCGACCTCCCATCTTACCTTACCTTCCCCACTTCACTTACCTCTATCTAACCTATTTCCTGCTTTACGTACCAGTTTTGTTTGTTTCCCCTACTAGAGAATAAGCTTATGAAGGCAGAGGTGCTTTGCTTTGTTCACTGCTACATACAACAATGTTGCCAGGTGGCAGGTCTGCACTCACATTCCTGGATTGCTTACTCCACCGATGACCATACCACGCATTACTGGTTTTGCTCATTCATCAGTTTGTCAGCTTCACGAAGTCAGAAATTATGTACCTTGTTCATCTATATGCTTAGTCACTAATGCAGTACAAAGTATATAATATGTTTTCAACACATATGTATTTACTTATTTTTAAATTTACATACTGGGGCAGGAGAGGTATATTTTGAGCCTGGAAAATCTTCTTATGACAGAATATAGCAGATATTTTAAAGAAAAATAGTATCTGCATGGCCATAAAGTGTCTCCTCATGGACTACTAGTTGCAAAAGAGAAAAAAAAACCAGTGATGATACATGGAGAAACAGACACCATTTTTACTGCGTGGTCAAAATTATTATCACCTATGAGTGACAGGTATCTGAGAAAGACAAAACATCACTAATACAGTATTTTTGCCTAAGGATACCTAACAGTAAGAAAAGATCAAAGACAAAAAAAGGAACATTCTACTGGTGGGGGTAGAGGGTGGGAGAACTGTATTTTTTAAAGATGGCAACATCTTAAAAGGCAAAGAAAGGCTCTGAAATTGTTCCAAATTAAAGGAATCTATAAAGATATGACAGCTAAATGCAGGACCTGACCCTATACTGGATCATGTACTGCACTGGAAAAGAAAATGCAATAAAGGACACTATTACATCAACTAAAAAATTGGAATATGGACGGCGAATTAGAAGTATTCCATCAGTGTCAAACTATGAAGTCGGTCACAGCACTGTGAGCATGTAAGCGAATATCTCTATTCTTCGAAATGCACACCACAGTATTTAGAACAAAGTCATGGTATATGCAATGTGTTCTAAAAGCTTCCATCAGGAAGAGCAACAGAAATGGTAAAATCTGGGTAAATATCACAAACTATTAGTCTTCTCTTATGTTCTTTAATTCACGTAATGACAATCTAAAGTTAAATATCCTAACATTTTCTTACGGGGTTTCCAATGTACCCATATGAATGTACTTCATATGAAAATGACAACACAAAGCCAGGATGGACAGGGGTTGTACAGTTAGAAGGTTTCTGGACTGTACCTGTAGGGGTAAAGCATTAAATCTAAGTAGACCATTAGAAATCAGGTTATGTATGCTGCAATCCTTCTGACACCAAAAAACTAACCAGACAAGAGAAAAAACAGAAATGGCCAAAGTCAGTAGACAAATTAAAATACAATACTAAAATTGCTTAAATAATCCAAAAGAAAGCAGGAAATGGAAACAGAAACAGAAAGAACAAAAGGGCATACTCAGAAAAGAAAAATAAAAGAATGGTGCTTTACCCCACAGCCACAAAACAATGTGTTTTACAGGGAACACCAGAGATTAAGTATTAGAACTTACTCCAACACCTATTACAAAATTTTTTAATATCCGAGAGGAGAAATTACAAGAATATAGGCCTATAAAGAGCAGCAGTAACTTCATTAGAAAGTGAACCAAAGTGATGTAATATTTTAATCTCCATCAAACAAGGGATCAAAAAATAGGCTTTTAATCATGTGATGAGGGACTGAGCCAAGAAAAAAAATCTTAAGAACTATAAGCAGCCAAAGTGCAGACACAAACACACATACACACTACAAACACTGGAAGAGAGGGAGAAAGAGACTGTTCTGTTACACACATTTTAAATAAGAGCTTGTGTTAAAGTGGGGTAAGTCACAGTCCTTCACCCTGGTCCACTCTCCATAAGGGTTAGTCAGCTGTCACAGCACAATCACCATTACACAAAGTATGTGTGTGCATGTGCATGCATGTTGGCTCTGACAGCTGTAAGGGGGGTTGTAATTTATCTGTTTTTCCCAAGCACAGTCCAAACTTCATGAAATGTAAAACAGATGTTATGGATTTCTTTCACAAAATATTGGCAATGACACATTTCAATTTCAACTAGTCAGAAAAGTAAAATAACTCTGAATGTCTCTTTCTCAAGGGTAAAGCAAAACATAAAGAGAAATTTAGAAAAAAATCCTAAACTTTAATTTTAACAATATATACCTAGGAAAATTAGGCCTAAAATTAGGTGAATATCAGAAGCCGATTCATTAAAATGTTATCAGTCACTCATTTTCATTGCTTCTGGGAACACAAAATGGTATGGTCACTCTGGCAAACAGTTTGGCAGTTAATTATACATTTAAACATATCTTTATCATATGACCCAGCAATCCCACTTCTGGTTATTTACCCTAGAGAAAAGAAAACTTACAGTCACATAAAAACTTCCTGTTTACAGCAGCTCTATTCATAATCACCAAAACTGGAAATAGCCTAAATGCCCTCTGATGGGAGAATGGATACATAAACCAGTAGTCACACATGGAATATTACTCGGAAATGAAAAGATGGATGAATCTCAGAGACCTAATTCTAAGTAAAGAAGCCAGCCTCAAAAAATTACATACTGTGTGATTTCATTTATTTGACATTTTGTAAGAGGCAAAACCCTGGTGATGAAGGGCAGGGCAGGGGAGGGTGTGATGGGTGGGGAGGCCTGGAGCTATTCAGTGTCCTGAGTAGAGGTGAGCACAGAGAAACCATATAACCTAAGTGCCACAGAAGAAAAAGACGCAGATACATGTGGACAAAGCCAAAAAAGGTTTTACATTCATGTAATCAGAGACCCAGAAGCAGAGGAGAAATAAACATACATGACTATATGATATGTAAGAGATATAGCAAAACATCTAAGTAAAATGGAATATTAAAACATTCAAATAACCCAGAAAAGAAATGCAAGGCAAAACAGAAGAACAAAACAGAGAGAGAGCAAAAAATAAACTACCAAGCAGGTAGACCTCAATCAAAACATATTTGCAGTTATTGTTTTGTACATTAAAATGTACATTAAGTTACATTAAATAAGCCACAGTTCTATAAGTGTAAGGTAAAACTATAAAAATTCTAAAAATTTTGAAAGCAGTCTTTATAACCACAGGTTAGGCAAAAATTCTCAGACATCATATTAAAAACATGAGCTATAAGAAAAAAAACTGTCTTCTTGAAATCAAAACATTCTGTTCACTGAAAGATACTGTTAAGAAAATGAAAAAACATGCTACAAAACAAATACTTGCAATTACATAGATGACTTGTATGCAGACTATATAAAGGACTCTGAAAACAACAAGAAAAAAACCCAATGAGGCAACAAGTAAAAGGCTAGAACATAAACTTCATTGAAGAGAGTAAACAGATGGCAATTATGCAGAGGGAAAGATGCTCATAATGATGCCGGGGTTCTTGTTCACAAAGCTGAAGAATGAGCTTCACAAACACTCAAGGTAGGAGAGCAAGGTACAGGCTTTTATTTAGAAATAAAGTGACAGGAAAGAGCTCCTGGCTCACGCCAGGAGGGGACAAGAGAGCCAGGGGTGGTGTGTTGTCTAGGGGATTTATAGGCAGTTGAGAATTTTTGGAAATTGAGGGCTTAGGGTGTGGACTTGTACCACCTGTGCCCTGCCCTCAAGGTGGGCTGGGTTATTGTCTGTTTGCTAGGGCTGTTTATAGTGAAGTCACGGCTTATGCTGAGATACTCTTGAGGAACACTTAAACATTACAGGAGAAGTTGCTCCCAGCCTTTTGACTTTTAACTGATTTCAATGAAGATGTCTATATTACTAGTCTGGTATTTTTACCCTGGAGAGTCAGTGTGACCTTGACTTTGCATAATGCTGAACACAGAGTTTCTTCAATAGGGACTTTACATTGTTACATTGCTTTGACTGTAAATATCCTGCCTTGCTTTTTTTCGGAGGCTCTCACCCTACTCTGACTACACCCATGGTCCCTGTCTCAATAATGTTAACCATTAGGAAAATGAGGTACACTGCACTCCTACTAGCTTGGCTAAATTCAAAACTATGTAAATACCAAGTGTTGGAGCAACTGGAACTCTCAAACATTGCTGGTGGGAATGCAAAATGGCACAGCCCTGTGATGTGGGCAGCTTCTCATCAAGTAAAACATATACTTGCCATATGACCCAGCAATCCAACTCCCTGGGATTCACGCTAGAGAAGTCAGTCAAGTGTCCTTACCAGAGCCACATGCTACATACTTCAGCTGCAGGCCCTGTGGTCTGTGTCACAGTTATTTCACTCTGCCACTATAGCATGAAAGCGACTACAGACAACATTTAAAGGATGGGCATGGCTGTGTTGCAAAAAAAATTCTTTTTAAAGTTAGGCAGCTGGTTTCTGAAACAAACTTTGAACATCCCTGCCTAACAGAAATGAAAATTTAGATTTGCACAAACGTTTTATAGCATTTCTATTCATAATAGCAAAAAAACTGGAAATAACTCAAATGTCCTTCAACAGGTAAATGAATAAACAAACTGAGGAATTCCCATACAATGAATGCTATTCAGCAATGAAAGGAAAAACCTATAGAAAACATGCAATAATACAGATGGATCTCAAAGGCATTGTCTTGAGTGAAATAAACCAGTCTTTAAAGTTTACATACCATGTGTGGGTAAAATTGCAATATTTCCAGAATCTCTCGCCTGGCCTTAGTGCATCTCCATATCAACAGGTAATTATGAGGGCAAGGAGGGCTTATCTAGACCTGAGAGGTTGGGTGGGGTCTCTTCTGCAGCCCGGTTTTGAGAGACACCGGAGAACAGAAGATGGACTGCTTGTAATAAATAAACAGGTTTTATTTCTCCCTTTGACTGATTTTGGTTTCAAAGGTGTTTTGCCCTGGGCATTTCTGCCGCCTCCCTGCCCCCCCAACCCCCCACCCTGCCCCTCACCACCCGGGGAGTTACATCATGTGATTCCCTCTGGAAAAGACAAAACTCTCCTGACAGTGCAGACCAATGGCTGCCAGGGCATAGGAGGAGGGTGAGGGGAGTGTCCTATCTTAAAAGGGCATCATGAGGAAGTTTTTTTGGTATTATATACTTGTTCTTTATTCTGATTATAATGATGGTTACACTAATTTATATTTGTGTTAAACTGATAAAGACTTCTATGACACTAAAAGTCAATTCCATTGTATACTAAATGCATAAAAAGAAATTTTAAAAAGAAAGAATGAAAACGAAATTATAAAAGAAGTCACCAGAGAACCTTGAGAAATGACTGGTCCCCACAGTAAGATTGAAAGATCAGTGAATTAGTTTAATAGCAGGTGAGACACAATTTGAAGAAATAATTATCCTTTACTAAAATATACATCTAAGGAGATAACCTAGAATAATTACATGGAAAAACAACCATAAAAAAAAGAAGACTTTATTTTAAATAGACAAAAAATACAGAAAAGAAACAGACAGAATTTTAAAAAATGACAAGTACTATTGAAATTGAAAACTCAGTGGATATGGCTTTCAGGGCAAATTAGTCAGAAAATGAAGAAATAATTACTGAATCAAAATACGGAACTGAGGAATAATCAAGAATAAGAACAAAGATATGTAGAGACAGAAAATATAAAGAAAGGGTAAGACAGATGCAGGAGATAATAATCCCAATTCTAAAATGAGAGTCAAGAACCAAGAAAGAATTCTACTTAGGATATAAAAGCTACAGAGAAGGCCACTCTCAATCTAACATCAAGGAAAACCTGAGTTATCTATTAAATCATAACATTTCTTGAGCCCATCAAAGACCTGAAGTCACAAGGCAACCAAATGAATTAACATTCCTCTCCCTCAAAGGAGGCAGGACACATGAACCTTAATTAAACATAGAGGAGGGAAGCACACACCATACTAGGAGTAAAAACAAATCAGCCATAATTTTGACAGTCTTAAAGGACAAATGTGGGGTGGTGTCATTTTGGAACAGATGAAAACCCCAGAAACAATGAATCTCTACAAGAAAGATCAGGTCACAGCAGAAGCCCAGCATGTGCTCCTCCTTGGTGGCACAGGCATGAAGAGGGGACCAGCTGCTCTGTACAAAATGAAGTCAGGAGTCTCTTCTGGTGGAAAGAAAGCCTAAGCCACTGAAGAAGACACAGCAAAGCCATGGAAGAAAAAATCCCTTGATTCCAAGGGAGAAATACAAGTCAAATTCCTCTGACTCTGGGAGAGGGCAGAAAATACCCTTACTACCAAGACAAAGATCCACTGCTTCTGGAAGAGCAGCAGAGGCAAGAATCCTGTTCCATGGGAGGGGTAGGATCCTATACTCATACCAAGCAAATTTCTGCTACCACTGGGGAAGGAAGGGACAAGGACCTCTTTACCCCCCAAGACCAACCCCAGGGCCAGGCTGAGACTGGCAGCACTAGGGAGGGGGAGCAGGAACACAGGAAGGCTCCACCCCTGAGGAGCAGTGCACAGCACCTGCCCAGTACTGAGGACAGAATGTGAAGACACAGCTCCCTTTGTTCTTGCCATGAGCTTAGCCCCAAGAACCAAGCATCGCACGGACCACTGGGGGAATGAGGCATGCATGGAGAGGACCCTCCGGGCCAGACACTGATGGAGGGACTGCTAGAGGCTGCAAACAGCCGGAGCACTGAGGAAAATCTGACTCAAAGCATGAGGAACAGCTGAATTTGACTTTGAATTCATGGTGGAAAGAATTTGAAATATGCAGGGCCTAAAAGGTAAGGAAAAGAAAATTCCCAAACCCAACACAGCTACTCACAACCTGGAACTAACCCCATAACTAACAGTCTGACAGAATGAATGTGCCCATTTCTAGACATAAATAGTATTTATGCTTCAGTCTCCACTGTTTTTCCACAATATCCATCATTCAGTGAGAAATTATGAGACACAAAACCAACAAAAAACAACCCACGGTAAACTTATCAGTGGAATCAGACTCAAAGATGAGTCAGATGTTGGTGCTATCATAAAGGGACATTAAAATAACTATGATTAATTCACAGAGGCAGAAGTAACAATGGAGATTTCTAGGTTCTGGGTGGAGGGGGAAATGGGAGTTATGTTTAATGGGTACAGGGGTTCATATTTACAAGAAGGCAAAGACTGTGGTAATGGTAGTACATTATGGATGTATTTAATACCATTGAACTGTACACTTGAAAGTGGTTAACAAAACAAATTTTATATTTATTTTACCACAATAAAAACTTGTGGGGGGAGGAAGAAGCTAGTACAAAGAAGTATGCTGACATATGTTGATTGTGGTAGTGATTTAACAAAGCTACAGAGGTGATAAAATTACACAGAACACACAATACAGCTTTCAAAATTGAAAAATTTGAAAAAGCTCAGTGGATTTCTCTAATGTTAATTTTCTGGGTTTGACAGTACACTATAATTCTGCAGGATGTTACCATTGTAGGAGACTGGATGAAAGGTGTATCGAATCTCCTTAAATACTGGTATTTTTCCCAAGTTCCTGGGAATGTATAATTATTACAAAATTAAAAGTTAAAAAAAGTGTATATGTAAAAATAAATGAAATATGATTCTCAAAATGGCGGCGTGAATAGGGTGGTGGAAATCTCACAAAACCATAAATATTTTGAAAATATAGCAAGTACAACTATTCCTAAAAGAGTGACCAGAAGATACAGTACATCAGCCAGGCTACATGTACATCTTGAAGAACTCAACATCTCACATAAAAGGGTAAGATACAAAGCCATGACTCGGTGTGTCCCGAGCACTCCCCCGACCCCAGCTCACCCGCAGGAGGAAAAGAATCAGAGTGGGGAGGGAGTGGAAGCACAGGACTGCTAAATAACCAGCCGTAGCAATCTGCACCAGGAGCACAGACACACAGTGCATGGTATACTAGATATTAGAGGAACGGAAAAGCAAAATCTGAGACTAAGACTGCAAAACAGGTTCCCATAGCCGGCTGTTCTGGACAAAAGAAAAGAAGGCACTTTAAAAGTCTTAAAGGGACAAGGTTTTAACAGGTGGACAAAATCATTGTGGCACACTAAGCCCAGCAGGCTGGGAACTTTAAGGAACTGCAAGGAGCTTTAGGTGCCCTAACCCCCTGTGTGGAAATGAAGCTCTGAAGCCCATCATGGAGGCAATAAGCAGCCTGCTGTTAATTACCCCCCACCAGCACTGCAAGCAAAAAGGCTGACCCGCCATTGGTGCGGAAAAGCCGGGGAGCAGCCCCGCCCACAGCAACCAGTGCATGGCTACCCAGCCCAGACCCACAGGCGGCCCCCTGCGCACAGTTGACCTGCACAAACAGCGGAGATCAGCGCAAAGTCCCGAAGGCACAAAGGAGCTTTGTTCTCACAGCGAAAACGCCCTGCTCGCCTGCAACCCTCCGACAATGCTCTAGGCCATTTTGAAAGCTGCACAGCCCACAGCAGCTCAGGGGATTAAGCCAGAGGCTGCTCCCTGTGTGCAGTTGCCCGGCACAGGCAGCGGAGATGGGCAAGGAGACCAGCAAGCAGTAAGGGACTTTGTTCTCCCAGCTGACACACACACCACTCACTGGCGACCACTCCCATCACCATAAAAAGGCAGAAGAACCTTGTTCAGTCCAAATCCCTCAAACACCAGAGAGAGGGCCTGGTAAGACTGAAATCACCAATCTTCTTGAAAAATAATTCAAAATAAAAGTCATAAGCATGCAGATGGAGCTACAGAGAAATATGCAAGAGCTAAGGGATGAATGCCGGAGGGAGAGAACAGAAATGAAACAAACAATGGAAGGATTTCAGAGCAGACTGGACAAGATGGAAGAGACTGTTAATGGAATACAAACCAGAGAATAGAAATACAGAGAAGCTGAGGCAGAGAGAGATAAAAGGATCTCTAGGAATGAAAGAATATTAAGAGAACTGTGTGACCAATCCAAACAGAACAATATTCTCATTATAAGGGTACCAGAAGAAGAAGAGAGAGAAAAAGGGATAGAAAGTGTCTTTGAAGAAATAACTGCTGAAAACTTCCCCAATCTGGGAAAGGAAATAGTCTCTCAGACCATGGAAGTCCACAGATCTCCCAATGTAAGGAACATAAGGAGGACAATACCAAGACATAATAATTAAAATGGCAAAGATCAAAGACAAGGACAGCATACTAAAAGCAGTCAGAGAGAGAAAAAAGATAACCTACAAAGGAAAACTCATCAGGCTATCATCAGACTTCTCAATAGAAACGGCATGATATATTCAATGCAATGAAACAGAAGGGCCTCGAACCAAGCATATGGTGTCCAGCAAGATTATCATTTAAATTTGAAGGAGGGATTAAACAATTCCCAGATAAGCAAAAGTAGAGGGAATTTACCTCCCACAAACCATCTCTATAGTGTATTTTAAAGAGACTGCCCTAGATGGAGGTGCTCCTAAGGCTAAAGAGATGTCACCAGAGAAAATAAAACCACAGCAAAGAAAGTAGACCAACTAAATACTAACTAAATGCAAAATAAAATCAGATATCCACAAAATCAGTCAAGGGAAACACAGAGAATACAGAATAAAACACCTGATATATGAAGAGTGGAGGAGTAAGAAAAAGAAGGGAGAGAAATAATCATCAGACTGTGTTTATAATAGTGTAATAAGTGAGTTAAGCTAGATGGTTAGATAGTAAAGAAGCTATCCTTGAACCTTTGGTAACCACAAATCCAAAGCCTGCAATGGCAACAAATACATATATATTGATAATCATGCTAAATATAAATGGACTGAATGCACCAATCAAAAGACACAGAGTAAATAGAATGGATAAAAAAGCAAGATCCATCTATATGATGCCTACAAAAGACTCACCTTGAACCCAAAGAAATACACAGACTAAAAGTGAAGGGATGGAAAAAGATATTTCATGCAAACAATAGGGAGAAAAAAAGCAGGTGTTGCAGTACTTGTATCAGATAAAATAGACTTCAAAACAAAGAAAGTAACGAGACAACAAAGGATATTACATAATGATAAAGAGGATATAACCATTATAAATATCTATGAATACAAAACAGAAGCACCTACATATGTGAAACAAATAATAGGGTAATAGAAATTGTCCAAACTGAAATGCAAAGAGTGAAAGAAATAGAAAAGAGTATCCAAACACTGAGACAACATATCAAACATTCTAACATACGTATAAGTATAGACCTGTAGAAGATTAGACAAAGGACAGACGGATTCAAAAAGACATGGTTGACAATTTTAACACAGATACACAGGAGAAACAGCACAAACTGTGGAAAATCAAAACTGAGAGAAAGGTTTGAGGGCAGCCCAACCCCCCCCCCACACACACACACACACTACCATAAGCTATTCAATCCAGAAGACACTGGAAGGGGATCTTTAAGGAACCAAAAGGAAACCTGCCCCCAGTGCCAGTGGCCCACCACATACCCCAGTTCTCCACCTGCACAGAGCCCCTTCCCAATTCCTTTGCAGGATCCTTCTCCTCTGCTCAGCAGAACAGTTTAGAATTTTTAGAATTCCTCAAGGTTTGTTCCACGCCCTCTTCTATTTACTCTATATCCTCCCCGCAGGCAATCCCATTCCTGCTCTAGCCTTTATCTTCCACCCATTTGTAGATAACTCCAGTGTTATAACCTCCCATCTAAACCTCCTCTGAGCTGCCAACTTCCTGCCTTAACCACAATATTTCACAAGCTCTTGAGTTCAAAATGTCCAAACTAAAGGCATAATCTCACCCAACATGGTCCTCTCTCATCTTTTCCTGTCTCAACACACAAATGCAATCACCATCAACAAGAAGGCATTCTCTGGTCTCATTCTAAACATTAATACAAATGTGTTTTACAATAAGTAGACATATATTGAAGTGAAAAAAAATGATTCAAATAATCAATTTTATGCTGTATATATTTTGCTACAATAAAAAAATAAATTCCAGTGCCAGTTCTAGCTCAACTAGTTACTAGCTATGTGACTTTGGGGTAGTTTCTTAACCCTTTGTATCTTAGTTTCCTCAATCATAAAACAGAGATGAGGATAATAGTACCTGCTCCGAAAGGCACTGGCATCATTGAACTACATCATATGAAGTAAAGCTTCAATAAATGAGAGTTGTTAATGATTAAAAAACAGAAAAAAGGCATTCCCTGTCAATGATCCTGAGCCCTCTTATTCCAAAAACATGCCCATCCAATTGTGCTTCCCAAACACCTGCCCCAAGTCTATCTAGGACTCCATCCCCATATTCCAGTGTGTGGGATTAATGGGATTAATATATAAATCAAGTAATATAGAAATCAAATGTACAAATACATATGACTTGATTGTTTTTCCTACAACTCTTGATGCATGATCAAAAAAAGAATGATTAGAGCCAAAACAATTCCTACAACTCGAGACCACCCTCACATGGTTTCAGTATCCTTGAGGAGCGTCACACCCTTGGGCTAGACTCAAGGTCAGATAATGATTATGTTGATCATGTGTTGAACCCCCTACTCAGATTTCTTTAGATGTTTAAGTTCATTTGCTCAATAAATATGAGGAGTGCCTGTTTGGCATTACTCTTGTGCTGTGACACCTTGAGTCCCCTGGCTGGTCTTTTACATCTTCAACATTCTGTCACATTCCCTCCAAATCTGCGGGTCAGAGGCAGTGGGGAGCTGACACAGTGCAAACTATGCAGTTCTGTGGCTTGAGCTGTTTAAAGAGGCTACACACTGACCCTCCTGTGTCCACAACTGCATCCCTTCAACCCCTTCTCCCTGCAGCATCCTGAATAATTACTTCAAGGCTGGCATAATTCTGCCTTCCTGAGGCTCTGCTTACAACATTTTGATGGCTTCATATTGGCCTCAGGACTGTGAACAAACTCCTTACCATACCCCACATAGCTGGCAGACTAGGTTTCAGCTTCTATACTTTGCTAGCCTCATCTTAGTGACACTCCCTGGCTCAGGCCTCCTTCAGTCACTCCTTTATCAGTTGCTCACAGACACCACATCCCTCTAAGCACAGTGCCTATGCACAGACTACCCTGTACAGGACCTCTTTGTTACTTTACTTCCACTCATTCTGTGGGTGATGGCTCAAGTTTCAGGAAACCATTCCATATTCTCCCAGAAAATCACATTTCTGATATGTGCTTCAACAGTATTATGTAACTCTTCTCTAAAGCATTTAACATAGCCACAATTTTAATCTGTTTCTGTGATTATTTAATATCTGACTTCTCCACTAAGCTATAAATTCCATGAGGATCAAGGATTATATCCGCTACTGCTCACATTTTAATGCCTACCATACAGGTAAATAAATTTTTGTTGAATGAAAGAATAGATATAGAGATTATAGGTTTAAATGTAAGCCATAATAATGTGTTATGCTTTCAGTTATTTGATATTTACCTATCATGAAAAAAGAAAAGGTAAACAAAACTGTAGAGTATAAACAATCCCTAAAAAGATAAATATGTAAAATATCTTACCTAGACACAAATTCACTTAATTCTGAATATTCGGTGGGCTCCATTATTATGTTGAGGTCAGTAATTACAGAAGATAAACTCTCCTTGTTCTAAAAAAAGAAAAAAAAAGCTCATGTACCAAAGCACAGTAAACCTGTAAATATTAAAAAGACAAAAATACTTTTATTAAAGTATGCAAAATTAAAGGCTACCAATAAATAGGAAAAGGTAATCAAGAAAAGGTACTGAAAATAGCTAAAAGAGAAGCAATAAACTGAGAAAAAATTTTTACCATAAAATAAGGAGATGTGAAAACAAAAGAAAATGGTAAAGGACATGAACTAAAAACTCAAAGGTCAAGACAATTTATATGGAAAAATGTTCAGTCTCCTACTAATAAGTATAAATTAAAACAAGATGACATTTTTACCTATAAAATCATTTTCACAATGCATGATTTAAAATATTCATATCCTATGTCCTGGAAATTTTATTTCTAAGAATTTATCCAAAGTAATAAGAAATGAAGACAAAGACTCAATGGTACTTATTATACAAAGCCAAAAACAAGTCTTCAATTTAATAGTCGGGATTCTTACATAAACTGCTAAATATTTTTATCTACAAATTCAGGTTTTCTCCTTTTCTGTACTAAATTTTATTCTATTATATATTTGCCTACAACTTTTCTTTAACCTCCTTTCTATTTTGGAAAAATCACATATTGAGTCTTCACTGTGTCTTCCATATTTTTCTTCTTCCTGATTGCTCTTACAAGTGAATTTTTTAAGCCTATGTTCCATATCCCATTCCTGGCTACTAACACAGTTTTCTCACCATGATCGTTTCTTCCTCCTTTACTTCTTTCTCTCTCTCAGCTCTTTTCTTCTTACTCAATTTTCTTTAAATGCTTTCATTTGTGATTCAGAGTGATTTTATACCTTTATATAGCATGTTCTCCTATTTCCTGGATTAATCCTTTCAAAGTGAATTTATCTCCATTTTCTTATTAATTCCTTTCAGGGCAATATTTTAGCATAGGTTCTAAATGATGACTGAAGAACTTGGCATCATCTTTATGCTCTGAACTGCATAGCTCCTGTTTTTTCATAGCAGTAGACCTAGTAATGTTTGTGATTTCCTAAAAACAGAATGAGCGGATAACTCCTTGGCTTTTGCTTATTTGTCTGGACATTACCTGACTTGTCTCTGTATTCTGAACTGCTGGGAAATGGAGAGTTATGGTTTATAATCTTTGTTTAGTTTTCTCAGCTCCTCGAGGGCATAGTAGGAATTGTTAGCAGCAACTACAGCTTAAGTGGGCTGCATATGGTCATCTACTTACCACTGTTTCCAGTAAAAACCAAATTCCAGAGGTACCCTTACAACTCAATAAGACAACCCAATTAAAAACTGAGAAAAGCAAATTCACTCAAAGATGATATACAAATGGGAAATAAGCACATGAAAAGATGTTCAACATCATTAGTCACCACCTGATAGTTCCATTTGACAGAGTAATTCCACTCCCAGATATATACCCAAGAAAAATGAGAACATATGTCCACCTAAAAACGTTTACATGAAATGGTTATGGTAACATTATGCATTAACATCCAACAAGTAAAAACAACCAACTGATGAATGAATAAACAAACGTGATATATCCTCCCAGTGAAATAGTATTCAACCAAAAGAAAAAGAAAAGAAGTAATAACACATGCTACCACATGAATGAACCTTGAAAACTATGCTAAGAGAAAGAAGCCAGTCACAAGGGCCACATATTCTATGAAATGTCCACAAGAGGCAAATTCATAAAGACAGAACACAGAGTAGTTGTTGCTTAGGTTTGGGCAGGAGGGAGATTGAGGGCATTTATGGGGATTCTTCTTGAGGTTATAAAAATGTTCTAAAACTGATATGGTGGTGATGGCCACACAACTCTGAATATACTAAAAACTACTGAATGTATAATTTAAATGAATGAATTTTATGGTATATGAATCAGATCTCAATAGAGCTTTTACAAAAAACAAAGAAAAAAATCTTAGAGGAACACTGTCTTTTGTTAAAGTATGTACAGGTTTGTTGGATTTTGTTTTTCACCCATTAGAACGGGCAAATAATCCTGTGACCATAATGCCTATGATTTACTGGTGTGTGTGTGTACACATATACATGTTTTTTTTTTCTCTTGGTGGGATATGAACTCTGTTCAGTATTTGCCTTAAAAGATACTGTTTCCTCATCTCCCTCTGGCCTGTCATATTGCAAATCAAAACCATACTGTAATGCAAACCAGGTCAATCCTCCCCAGTTGGTAAATGAGAGTAGGGACCCTATTAAAAAAAATCTGACCTCGAACCCTGGATAGTGAAAGGACTCATACCCAGTGTCATGCTCTTTGAGTCATAGCGCTGCAGCAGCTCCCAGCCCAGTGCTAGGAAACATTCCCCCAGGAGATGGCATGCCAGTAGGTCCTATACCACAAGGGTTCTTTCAGCCTTTTATGTCACCTCGGTACCCTGGAAGTCTAAGGCCCCACTGAGGATACCTAACCAGGCACTTGGGGGTGTCCCAGGAAGTCAGCCATTACTTCCCAGTGGAATGGACCCAACTTGACAAGAAGGGCATCCAAATATGGGTGGGCCAAGGCAGAGAATGACTCCTCCAAGAGGAATGGTGCCCTTAGGACCACAGAATTATGGAGGTACAACGAGACCCTCATTGAATGCTTTAGGTGGCCCTGGAATGCCTGGAATGAACATGGGTCCAGGTGGTGGTAGACCTTGGCCAAACCCAACAAATGCCAATTCCATACCATACTTCTCAGCATCTTCTGGGAATTATGTAGGTCCTCCAGGAAGTGGAGTGCCACCAGGAACAACCATCATACCTAGTCCAGCAGATTCAACCAACTCTGGAGACAACATGTGCACTTTAATGAATGTAATACCACCTGGACCTAACAGGCCTAATTTTCCAATGGGCCCTGGGTCAGACGCTCCAATGGGTGGATTAGGAGGAATGGAGTCACATGACATGAATGGCTCTTTGGGTTCAGGAGATATGGACAGTATTTCCAAGAATTCTCCCAATAACATGAGCCTGAGTAATCAACTGGGCACTCCAAGGGAAATGGGGGGAAATTTCTTAAATCCTTTTCAGAGTGAGAGTTACTCCCCTAGCATGACAATGAGTGTGTGATCCATTACCAAGTCTCCTCATGAAAACCACGGTGAGTTAGCCCTTCACAGAACTACTACAGAAGAAAATTATTCATCACAGTGTACAGTTAAACAAAGGAATCTCAGTCACACCAAACCAACCTTTTGATTCCCTGCTCTCTCCCCAATTTTGTGAAGAAAGCGGGTCCAAACGTGATTCAAACAACGGTACAGAGTGGCATATTAGAATTGCCCTCAACTGAACTGCAAATAATTATCTGTGTATGTATATGTGTGGGAAAGAGAATGTACTGTATATGTGTATGTTATATGGACATATACACATACATACATTGACCCACAGAACATTGTAAAATATTACCACATGACATCTTGAGTAGAAATATGTAGGGACTTTTATTCCATCCTTTTTTCACGTTTACATTTTAATTACTAAAAGTTGCTCCTGCCCCTCCCTGAAAAAAAAAAATCTGACCTCCACACATTCCTTTCTACCACTGTCCATTTAGGTCTGCAGTTCTCATTGTTCCCTATGACTTAAGAACTGTGGGTGAGACATTCAGAAAAAGCTGTTAACATCACAAAATTTATATACTGCTCATGATTCACCCTATATGAGATTTCAATGTTTACTTTCATTAGGGTTCAAATGTCCTCATATCAGGAACATTTTCTGTGGAGCCTATAGTATTATATTCTTTTTCTCTTTTAAATGAGGTATAATCGACATACAATATTAGTTTCAGGTGGACATAATGTACATAACAGATTTGATATTTGTACATACTGTGAAATGATCATCACAGTAAGTCTAGTTAACATGTCACCATACATACTTGAAACTTTTTTTTTGTATGATGAAGACCTTAAGATTTACTGACTTAGGAATTTTCATATATGCAATACAGTATCATTAGCCATGACTTAGAAATAACTGGAAATTTGTATCTTTTGATTCCCTTCACCCCCATTTCAGGCCCACCTCATCCCCTGCCTCTGGCAACCACCAATTTGTTCTCTTTATCTATGAGTTTACTTTTTTTCTTTTTCAGATTTCACATCTGAAAAAGTGAAGTCATTATTATTGATCTTTCTCTGTCTGACTTATTTCAGTTAGCATAATTTCCTCAAGGTCCATTCATGTTGTCACAAGTGACAAGATTTCATTGCTTTTTAAAATTAGACTATAGTTGATATACAATTTGGGTTTTGGATGTACAACATAATGATTCAATAATTATATACATTACTAAATGCTCACCATGGTAAGTATAGTTACCCCCTGCTATCATACCAAGATATCACAATATTATTGGTTATATTCTCTATTTTGTACTTCCATTCCTAATGACTAATTTATTTTATACGTCTTTACCCCTTTGCTTATTTCACCCATCTTCATACACCACTTCCACTACTAATTTGAAAAGACATATGCACCCCTATGTTTATTTGCCACATTATTTACAATAGCCAAGATAGGGAAGCAACCCAAGTACACAATAGATAATGGATAAAGAAAATGCAGTATATATACACAATGGAATTTTACTCAGTTATAAAAAAGAAGGAAATCTTGCCATTTGCAACAACATGGATTGACCTAGGGGGTATTATGCTAAGTGAAATAAGTCAGATAAAGACAAATACCATTTGATTTCACTTACATGTGGAATGTAAAAAACAATAATGAAACAAATCCATAAATACTGACAATAGATTTAATTCCTTTTTATGACCAAATAATGTTCCATTTTATACACACACACACACACACACCAAAATTTATTTACCCATTCATCACTTAATGGATGCTTAGGTAGTTCCTGTATATTCACTATTGTAAAAAATGATGCAATGATCATGGGAGAACAAATATCTTCTTCAGTTAGTATTTTCATTTCCTTTGGATAAATACCCAGAAGTGGAAAAGTGTAATTGCTTGATTATATGATCATTCTATATTTCATCTTCTGAAGAACATCCATACTGTTTTCCACAGTGGCTGCACCAATTTATATTCCCACCAACAATGCACAGGGTTCCCTTTTCTCCACATTCTCACCAACAATTGTTATTTCTTGTCTTTCTGATAACATTCTAACAGGTGTGATGTGACATCTAATTATGGTTTTGATTTGCATTCCCTGATACCTAAGGAAAATGTTGAGAATGTTTTCATGTAACTGTTGGCTGTCTATGTCTTTGGAAAAATGTCTATTCAGATACTAGGCCCATTTTTTTAACTGAATTGTTTCTATATTTGCTACTGAGTTGTATGAGTCTATATATATTGGATATTAACCCCTTATCAGATATATGATTTGCAAATATTTTCTCTCATTCAAGACGTTTTTCATTTTGCTGATGGTGTCCTTTGCTGTACAGAACCTTTTTAGTAGATGTAGTACCACTTGTTGATTGTTGGTTTTGTGGTCTTTGTTTTTGGAGTCAAATCCAAAAAATCACCGACAAGACTAATGTCCAGGAGTATGCTGCCTGTCTTCTTCTGGCAGTTGTACAGATTCAGGTCTTACATCCAAGTCTTTTATCAACTTTGAGTTAATTTCTGTGTATGGTATAAAACAGTGATCCTATCCTGTTTTCCCAACACTATTATTGACGAGTGTCCATTCCCCTTGAATAGTCTTGGATCCTCTGTCATAAAAAGTTGACAACAGGGGGAGATTCAAGATGGCGGCATGAGAGGTGAGACACAGAACTCCTCCCAAAACCACAAACAGTATGAAAATATACTTAATTAATACAACTAACCCTAAAACAGTAACAGGAAAGAAGGCTGATCCAGACAGCATACAGATATCACGAACAGAGCAGACCTCACGAAACAGGGTAACATACAAAAGCACTGATCTAGAGGGACCCAAGCCCTTCTACACCCCAGCTTACAGGCAGGAGGACGAGAAACAGAGAGGGGAGGGGGTGGAAGCCTGGGACTACTGAACACCTAGCCCTGGAGATTTGCTTTGTGAGCAAAAACATACACTGTGTGGTGCTCTGGAGGTTGGGGAGTTGGGACAGGCGGAGTGCCTGAGACTGACAATCCGGCGGTTTGTGGAGGACAGGATCCACATCCGGCCACTCTGTGACAGGAAAGTCAGGCAGTCTGTGAGGCTTCCTGGAAGTGAGAGGGCTGTTGAAGGGGTGGGGATTGCACAGAGCTAGCTGCATGGGAGAAGGGAGAGCTGGACAAGACTGTCTGAGCACGATCTGCCAAGCAGGTTGGGAACTTGAGGAGCTTCATACGCTCCACGCCCCTGGCTGGCTGCTCAGCTCCAAGGCCCCCCACTGTGACACGCAGCCTGCCGAGCCTTCCTCCTGGCCTGATGCCACTGGCTGGCAAACCGGTAGTCACTGCACTGGTGGCAGGCCAGCCAGAGGGAGGCCCCACCTACATCAGCTAGAGACGCTGAGCATAGAGGCTTACACCTGTGTGCTCGGCCCACTGGCTCTCATACAGGAGACAGGCATGGCAGACGGGAATCAGGAAACAGATCTTTCCTCCCCCCAGGCACCAGCTCCACTCCACAATGACCCACAACCTCACTCTAGGAGCTGAGCAATCAGAGACTGGAGGTTCTGGGTAGTAGAGGGTACCACATAGAAATATGAAATGTCAAAAGAACCTGGTAAAGACCAAAATCTCACAAACCCCAGAAAAGGGGCCAAATTAAACTGAACTCACCAATATTCCTGAAAGACAGTTCAAAATAAAAATCATAAACATGCCTATGGAGGTACAGAAAAATATTCAAGAACTCAGGAAGTAATTTAAGACGGAGATGCAAACATTAAGAAATTCCATGTATGAAATGAAACACACAATGGAGGGATTTAAAAGCAGATTAGATGTAGCAGAAGAGACAGTAAATGGAACAGATATACAAAGAAGCTGAGGCATAGAGAAAAAAGAACCTCTAAGAATGAAAGAATATTGAGAGAACTGTGTGACCAATCCAAACAAAACAATATTCGCATTATAGGGGCACCAGAAGAAGAAGAGAGAGAAAAAGGGATAGAAAGTGTCATTGGGGAGGTAATTGCTGAAAAATTCCCAATCTCGGAAAGGAGATAGTCTCTCAGGCCATGGAGGTGCACAGATCTCCCAACACAAGGGACCCAAGGAAGACAACATCAAGACATACAATAATTAAAATGGCAAAGATCAAGGATAAAGACAGACTTTAAAAGCAGCTAGAGAGAGAAAAAAGATCACACATAAAGGAAATCCCATCAGGCTATCATCAGATTTCTCAACAGAAACCTGACAGGCCCAGAAGGGAGTGGCATGATACATTTAATGCAATGAAGTAGAAGGGGCTTGAACCAACAATACTCCACCTGGCAAGGTTATCATTTAAATTTGAAGGAGGGATTAAACAATTTTCAGATAAGCAAAAGCTGAGAGAATTTAACTCCCACAAACCACCTCTACAGTGCATTTTGGAGAGACTCCTATAGATGGAAGTATTCCTAAGGCTAAATAGATGTCACCCAAGGGAAGACAAAGAGTACAGAATATGATTCATAACATAAAAAGAATGGAGGAGGAAGGAAAAGGAGGAAAAGAGAGAAGAATCTTTAGGTTGTGTTTGTAATAGCACAGGAAGTGAGTTAAATTTGACTGTTAGATAGTAAGGGAATTATCCTAGAACCTTTAGTAACCACGAATCTGAAGCCTACAATGGCAATAAGTAGCTACCTATTGATAATCACCCTAAATGTAAATGGTCTGAATGCACCAATCAAAAGACTTAGAGTTACAGAATGGATAAAAAAACAAGATCCATCTATATGCTGTGTACAAGAGACTCACTTCAAACCCAAAGATACACAGACTGAAAGTGAAGGGATGGAAAAAGATAATTCATACAACTAAGAGGGAGAAAAAAGCAGGAGTTGTAGTACTTGTATCAGACAAAATAGACTTCAAAACAAAGAAAGTCACAAGAGACAAAGAAGGACCTTACATAATGATAAAAGGGTCAGTCCAACAAGAGGACATAACTAGTATAAATATCCATGCACCCAATACAGGATCACCTACATATGTGAAACAAATACTAACAGAATTAAAGGGGGAAATAGAATGCCATGCATTCATTTTAGGAGACTTCAACACACCACTCACCCCAAAGGACAGATCAACCAGACAGAAAATAAGTAAGAGACAGAGGCACTCAACAAAGTATTAGAACAGATGGACCTAATGTATATCTACAGAACACTCCATCCAAAGCAACAGGATACACATTCTTCTCAAGCGCACATGGAACATTTTCAAGAAGAGATACTAGGCCACAAAAAGAATCTCAGTAAACTCAAAAAGACTGAAATTGTACCAACCAGCTTCTCAGATCACAAAGGTATGAAACTAGAAATAAATTACTCACAGAAAATGAAAAAGCCCACAAACACATGGAGGCTTAATGACATGCTCCTAAAGAGAAGACAAGTAGTGATGCTATGGCATCTAACTACGCTGATGGACAGTGACTGTAATGGGGTAAGTGGGGGGGACCTGACGAAGTGGGGAGTTTAGTAACCATAATGTTGCACATGTAAGCGTAGATTAATGATACCAAAATAAAAACAAATAAAAATAAATGAAAAAAAAAGAGCAAAAAAAAAATGCTCCTAAATAATCAATGGATCAATGACCAAATAAAAACAGAGATCAAGCAATACATGGAGATAAATGACAACAATAATTCAACACTGCAAAATCTGTGGGATGCAGCAAAGGCCCTGCTAAAAGGGAAATATATTGCAATACAGGCCTACCTGAGGAAAGGCGAACAATACCAAACGAACAGCCTAAACTCGCAATTAATGAAACAAGAAAAGAAAAAATGAGGCCCAAAGTCAGTAGAAGGAGGGACATAATGAAGATTAAAGCAGAAATAAATAAAATTGAGAAGAATAAAACAATGGAAAAAATCAATGAAAGCAGGAGCTGTTTTTTAGAGAAAATAAAATAGATAAACCCCTAGCCAGACTTATCAAGAAAAAAAAGTCTACACACATAAACAGAATCAGAAATGAGGAAGGATAAATCACTACAGACACCACAGAAACACAAAGAATTATGAGATAATACTATGAAAAATTATCTGCTAACAAACTGGATAACCTAGAAGAAATGGACAACTTTGTAGAAAAATACAACCTTCTAAGGCTGACGCAAGAAGAAACAGAAAATCTGAATAGACCAATTACCAGCAAAGAAATTGAATCGGTAATCAAAAAACTTCCTAAGAACAAAACTCCTGACCCAGATGGTTTCACTGCTGAATTTCATCAAACATTTAGTGAAGACCTAATACCTATCCTCCTTAAAGTTTTCCAAAAAGTAGAAGAGGAGGGAATACTCCCAAATTCATTCTATGAGGCCAGCATCACTCTAATACGAAAACCAGGCAAAGACACCACAAAAAAAGAAAATTACACACCAATATCCCTGATAAACATAGATGCAAAAATACTCAACAAAATATAGCAAACCGAATTCAAAAATACATCAAAAAGAATATCCAGCATGATCAAGTGGGATTCATCCCAGGGATGCAAGGATGTACAACATTGGAAAATCCATCAGCATCATCCGTTACATCAACAAAAAGAAGGACAAAAACTGCATGTTCATCTCCGTACATGCAGAAAAAGCATTTGACAAAATTCAACATCCTTTTGTGATAAAAACTCTCAACAAAAGGGGTGTAGAGGGCAAGTACCTCAACATAATAAGGCCATATATGACAGACACACAGCCAACATTATACTTAACAGGGAGAAGCTAAAAGCTTTTCCTTTAAGATTGGGAACAAGACAAGGATGCCCACTTCCCCACTTTTATTCAACATAGTTCTAGAGGTCCTAGCCACGGCAATCAGACAACACAAAGAAACGAAAGGCATCCAGATTGGCAAGGAAGAAGTCAAACTGTCCCTGTTTGCAGATGACATGAAATTGTACATAAAAATACCTAAAGAATCCACTCTGAAACTACTGGATATAATATCTGACTTCAGCAAAGTGGCAGGATACAAAATTAATACACAGAAATCTGTGGCATTCCTATACACTAACAATTAACTAGCAGAAAGAGAAATCAGGAAAACAATTCCATTCACAATTGCATCAAAAAGAATAAAACACCTAGGAATAAACCTAACCAAGAACGTGAAAGACTTATACTCTGAAAAGTACAAGACACTCATGAAAGAAATTAAAGAAGAAACCTATAAATGGAAACACATCCCTTGCTCATGGATAGGAAGAATATTGTCAAAATGGCCATCCTGCCTAAACAATCTACAGATTCAGTGCAATCCCTATCAAAATACCAACAGCATTCTTCAATGAACTAGAGCAAATAGTTCTAAAATTCATATGGAACCACAAAAGAACCCAAATAGTCAAAGCAATCCTGAGAAGGAAGAATGAAGCTGGGGGGATTATGCTCCCTGACTTCAAGCTCTACTACAAAGCCACATTAAGCACGACAATTTGGTACTGGCACAAGAACAGACCCATAAATCAATGGAACAGACTAGAGAGCCCAGATAAATACCCAACCATATATGGTCAGTTAACATATGATAAAGGAGTCATGGATGTACAATGGGGAAATGACAGCCTTTTCAACAGCTAGTGTTGGCAAAAGTGGACAGCTACATGTAAGAGAATGAAACTGGATTATTGTCTCACCCCATACACAAAAGTAAACTCAAAATGGATCAAAGACCTGAATGTAAGTCATGAAACCATAAAACACTTAGAAAAAAATATATGCAAAAATCTCCTGGACATAAACATGAGCAACTTCTTTATGAACATATCTCCCCAGGCAAGGGAAACAAAAGAAAAATGAACAAGTGGGACTATATCAAACTAAAAAGCTTCTGTACAGCCAAGGACACCATCGGTAGAACAAAAAGACATCCTACAGTATGGGAGAATATATTCATAAATGACATATCTGGTAAGGGGTTGACATCCAAATTATATAAAGAGCTCATGTACCTCAACAAAAAATGGGCAGAGGAGCTGAACAGACACTTCTCCAAAGAAGAAATTCAGATGGCCAACAGGCACATGAAAAGATGCTCCACATCGCTAAATATCATAGAAATGCAAATTAAAACCACAATGAGATATCACCTCACACCAATTAGGATGGCTAACATCCAAAAGAGAAACAACAACAAATGTTGGCGAGCATGTGGAGAAATGGGAACCCTCCTACACTGCTGGTGGGAATGTAAACTAGTTCAACCATTGTGGAAAGCAGTATGGGGGTTCCTCAAAAAGCTAAAAATAGAAATATCATTTGACCCAGAAATTCCACTCCTAGGAATTTACCCTAAGAATGCAGCCGACCAGTTTAAAAAAAGACATATGCACCCCTATGTTTTTCGCACACAGCACTTTTTACAATAGCCAAAAAATGGAAACAACGTTAAGTGTCCATCAGTAGATGAATGGATAAAGAAGATGTGGTACATATACACAATGGAATATTATTCAGCCATAAGAAGAAAACAAATCCTACCGTTTGCAACAACTTGGATGGAGCTAGAGGGTATTATGCTCAGTGAAATAAGCCAGGCGGAGAATGACAGGTATGAAATGATTTCACTCATCTGTGGAGTGTAAGAACAAGGAATAAACTGAAGGAACAAAACAGTAGCAGACTCCCAGAACCAAAGAATGGACTAACAGTTACCAAAGGGAAAGGGACTGGGGAGGATGGGTGGGACTGGAGGGATAAGGGGGAACAAGGGTCATTACCATTAGAACATATAATGGGAGGAGGCATATGGGGAAGGCAGTATAGTACAGAGAAGACAAGTAGTGATTCTATAGCATCTTACTACACTGATGGACAGTGAGTGTAATGTATTATATGGTGGGGACTCAATAATAGGGGGAGTCTAGTAACCATAATGTTGTTCATGTAATTGTATATTAATTAATTTAAAAAAAAGTTGACCACAGATTTGTGAGTAAATTCTGGGTTCTCACTTCACTGCCATTAATCTGTTTGTCTGTGTTTTTGCCAGTACCATACTATTTTGATTTTTATCGCTTTGTAATATAGTTTGATATTAGTAAGTGTGATGTGTCCAGCACTGCATGTCTTTATCAAAATTACTTTGACTTTTCAGGGTCTTTTGTGGTTCCATTTGTTACTAAAAAGAAATATTAGGATTGTTTTTCCTATTTCTGTGATAACTGCCATTGTATTTCTGTCAGGGATTACACTGAATTTGTAGATTGTTTTGGGTAGTATGGACTTTGTAAGAATATTAGTTCTTCTAATCCATGACCACAGAATATCTTTCCATTTATTTGCATCTTCTTCAATTTCTTTCATTAATGTCTTATAGGTTTCAGAATATAGATCTTTCACTTCCTTGGTTAACTTTATGCCTAGGTGTTTTATTCTTTTTGACAATTGTAAATGGGATTTAAAAAAATTTTTGATAGTTTAGTTTATTATTAATGTATAGAAACAATTTCTGTACATTGATTTTGTATCCTGTACCTTCACTGAATTCATTTCTCTCTCTTAACAGTTTTTTGGTGGAGTCTTCTACCAAAAATTACAGAGTTTTTTACATAACATTATGGCATCTGCAAATAATGAGTATTACTTCTTCCTCTCCCTCTGACAAGGACTTCCAGTATTATGTTGAATAAAAGTGACAAGAGTGGGCATCCTTGTTTTGTTCCTGATCTTAGAGGAAAAGCTTTCAGCTTTTCATCACTAATTATGATATTAGCTGTGGACTTCTCACAAATGACTTTTATTATGTTGAGATACATTCTCTCTATTCCCACTTTGTTGGCTTTTATCAAAAATAGATACTGAATTTTCTCAAATGCTTTTCTATATCTATTGAGGGATGATAGCATGGTTTTAATCATTTATTTTGTTAATATGGTATATCACATTGATTTGCAAATGTTGGGAAACCCCACTTGATCAAGGTGTATGATATTTTTAATGTACTGTTGAATTTAATTTGCTACTATTTTGTTGAACATTTTTGCATCTATGTTCATCAGGGATATTGGCCTCTAATTTCTTTTCTTGTGGTGTCCTTTTTTGGTTTTGGTATTGGAGTAATGGGACTGCCTAACATGAACTTGTAAGTGTTCCCTACCCGTCTGTTTTTTAGAATGATTTGAGAATGACTGATGTTAATTATTCTTTGAATGTTTAATAGAATTGACCAGTAAAGCTGTCCGGTCTTGGGTTTTGTTTGTTGAGAGGATTTTAAATACTGATTCAATTTCTTTATTAGTAGTCACTTTGTTTCACACTTTCTATTTCTTCCTATTCAATCTTGGCAAGTTATATGTTTCCAGTGATTTACCCATTTCATCTAGGTTATCCAATTTGTTTGTATATTCATAGTAGTCTCTTAGGATCTTTTGTATTTCTGTGGTATCGGATGTAACGTCTCTATTTTCATTTCTGACATTGTCTGAGCCCTCCCTTTTATTTTGGTGAGTCTAGCTAAAGGTTTGCCAATTTTATCTTTTTGGTATGTTTTATTTCCATTTGTCTCAAGGTAATTTTTCAAATTTAGCTTTTTATTTCTTCACTGAGTCATTGGTTGTTTAGTAGCATGCTGTTTAATCTCCATACATTTGTGATTTTTCTAATTGTTGTAACTGATTTATAGTTTCATATCATTGTGTTCAGAAATGATGCTTGGTATGGTTTCAATCTTCTTAAATTGTTAAGACTTGTTTTGTGGCCTAACATATGATCTATCCTGGATAATGTTGCATGTGCACTTGATAATGTGTATGACACTACTTTTAGATTCAAATCTATATGTGTTAAGTCCATCTGGTCTAACATGTCACTTGAGGTCAATGTTTCCTTATTAATTTTCTGTCTGGACAATGAATCTACTGATGTAGGTGGGGTACTAAAAGTCCCCTTCATTTTTGTATTACTATTTCTCCCTTTGGATCTGTTAATATTTGCTTCATATATTTAGATGCTCCTATGTTGGGTGCATAAATATTTACAAATGTTATATCCTCATGTTAGATTAACCCCTTTATCATTATGTAATACCCTTCTTTGTAGTAAGTCTTCATTTGAAAATCTGTTTTGTCTGATATAAACATAGCTACCTCAGATTTCCTTTGGTTTCTATTTGCATGGAACATATCTTCTATTACTTTACTTTCTCTGTATGTGTGTGTTCTGTATCTGAAGTGAGTTTCTTGTAGGCAGCCTAAAGATGAGACTTGTTTTTCCATCCATTCAGTCACTCTATGTCTTTTCACTGAAGAACTTAGTCCATTTATATTTAAAGTAATTATTGATAGGTATGTTCTTATTGCCATTTTGTTAATTGTTTTCTGGTTGTTTTATAGTTCCTCTGTATTCTTCTTTTCTTGCTCTTTTCCTTTGTAGTCTGTAGACTTTCTTTAGTGGTATGCTTAGATTCTTTTCTCATCTTTTTTGTATCTACTGTATAAGTTTTTGCTTTGGGGATACCATGAGGCTCACATATGGCAACTTACACTTATCACAGGGTGTTTTAAGTTGATGACAACTTAAGCTTAAACACTTCCTAAAGTTCCACATATTTACTCTCTTCCTACCCCACATTTTACATCTTTTCATCATGAGTATCTCTTAGTTATGTAATTAGTTATTTTTACTACTTTTGTCTTTTAGCCTTCATACTAGCTTTACAAATGATTAATCTGCCATCTTTGCTATATATTTACCTTTACCAATGAAATTTTTACTTTCATATGTTTTCTTGAAGTGATAAGTATCATTTCTTTTCAGATTAAAGAAATCTCTAACATTTCTTGTAAGTCCCATTTAGTGGTGATGAACTCAATTAGCTTTGTGTGTCTGGCACTCTCCTTCAATTCTGAATGATAACTTTGCAGGACAGAGTATTATTGAATGGGTTTTTTTTTCCTTTTAACTACTAGAATATACTGTACCACTTTCTTCTGGCCTGCAGTTTTGGCTCAAAATTCTGATAGACTTATAGTAGTTCTCTTGTGCATAACAAGTTGTTTTTCTCTTCCTTTTAAGATTCTCTGCTTGTCTTTAATTTTGACATTAATGTGTCTTGATAAAGGTCTCTTTGGGTTTATTTTAATTGGAACACTGTGGGCTTTCTGGAACTAGATATGCATTCCTTTCCCCAGATTAGGGAAGTTTTTAGTCATCAGTTCTTCAAGTAAGTTTTCTGCTCCTTTCTTTCTCTTGTCCTTTTGGGACCTGTATAATGCAAATGTTAGTCTACTTGATATTGTCCCATGAGCCCTGTATGCCATCTTCACTTTTTAAAATTCTTTTTACTTCTTCCTGTTCTGATTGGGTGAGTTCCTCTACCCTGTATTAAAGTTTACTTGGTCCTTTCTTCTAGTCTGCTCTTTTGTTTTGTTTATTCATTTCAATTATATTCTTCAGCTATATGACTTTGGTTTGGGATTATCTTCTTTCTTCTACCTTGTTTTTGAAGTTTTCACTGTATACATCCATTCTTCTCCTTAGTTCAGTGAGCATATCTATGACCTTTGAGCTCTTATCTGTATTTTGAACTCTTTATCAGATAAATTATCTTTGTTTCATTAAGGATTTTTTCTGAGGTTTTATCTTGCTCTTTAGTTTGGAGCATATTCTTCAGTTTCTTCATTTTGCTTGACTCTCTATGTTGGTTTCTATGCATTAGTAAAACAGCCATCTCTCCCAGGTTTGAAGGGTTTGTTTATGCTGTAATTGAACCTTATCACTCAACTCTGCCACAGCTCTTGATTCTCTCTCAAACTTGGGTCAGTATCCAAGTGGCCCTTTTTATTTTTAATAACCCCTAGCCAATGGTGTGCCAAGACCAGATATTCCTTTTAATTTAAAAATTTCCCTACTTTGGAATCATATTGTTTATTTCTTTAGGTTTCAGGGAGATAAGTTATAAAACATACTTAATCACTTCTCCCACAAACTGTACCCATCGGATATTTTACCCTGCATGGAGTATGAATGCTGACACATGTTAATTCTGATGCTCTTGCAACTCCACACAAACAGTACAGAAGTGCTAACAACATCAGACAAAATCTAGGGAACAGAATTGTATGCTCCAATCACATCTGACAACAGCTGTGTCAACATGGGTAATCATTCAAACTCTCTTGCTGTATGTATTGCCCTACAAAATAAGGGGGTTAACCTAGATATTCTACAAAGTCACTCTGGTTCCAACATTCTACTACTATGATTTTATTATAATAATATTCTATAAGTAAGACAGTTTTATTATTTAGGTTACTTAAAAATTTTCTGGTAGCTAAACATCTCCCTCTAGTGGAAAATTTATTTAAAAAAAATATTTAGGAACACAAAAGTTTGCTCTATCTTCATTTTTATGTCTCAGTTGTAAAAATCTGTTTAACATGTAAAGGGTAAAACAATTCCAGAAGGCAATTTTGTACTATAGATCAGAATTTACATGTATATTTTCTTTGACGTAAACAATTCGTATTTCTAAAGGTATACAAGTAGGCCTAGAATATGTGAGGATTTACCATTAAATAACAAAAATTTTAAAAATAATTCTCATCACCCCATTACATGAGAATTCTAATCAATAAAGAAAACTAAGTTGGTCCTTTGTTCTTTTGTTCCCCAAGAAAGCCTATAAGACCTACCTATGACTTATCACTAAAATACTGATTAAAGAGTTGTTTGTAATTGCCTCCAATATCTTGTTTAGCACTGTGGTCTTCAATAAGATTTATAAAACTGGAAAGGTATGGAAAGAAAGTGTTCTTAACATAGCCTGGGAGTGCTCTTTCTGTAACAAATTAAGTAAAACAAAGAAATTATAAAACACCTACACACTTTGAAAGGTGAAAATGACAACTTTCACCTCTTTAGAGATTCAGCATTTACTGTGTTCTTTCAAAGACTAACCACTGTTCCTCTCCTTAAATATTTTTCCTGCATCCCCTAAAGCATTTGGGACAGAAACTGCGGGTAGTCCCCAATATTTGTACTTCTTTCTTGCCCCAATTTTTCACTGGCTAAATGGCCATGCACGGTGAAGACTAAATTCCAGCCTCCCTTGCACTAATTGGTCAATAGAATGTAAGTGAAAACGATGAGTATTACAACTTGTGCAAAATATAACTTTCAAGAAAAAGGTGAGCCCGGTTTTTTCATCCCCTTTCTTGATGCCTGAAATATTAAAGTGATCATTGTACTATGATTTGGAAGCCACTTGTGTGATGGCAGAACCTATAAACCATGAAGCCACTATCCTAGCGCTTGAAAAATTCCCCTCAATTAAGAACAAAATAGCAGATTCAGAGACTCTGAGAAGGGACTAGCGGTTACCAAACTGAAGGGGCTGGGGAGGGAGAAGGGGATTAAGGGGCACTATAATTAGCACTCACAATATAGGTAGGTCACAGAAGGCTGTACAGCATGGAGAACACAAATAATGACTCGATAGCATCTTACTATGCTGATAGACAGTGGCTGCAATGGTGGGGAGGGGAGGACTTGATAATATGGGTGAATGTTGAAACCACAATGTTGTTCATGTGAAGCCTTCATAAGATTGCATATCAGTGATACTAAATAAAAAAAATACCCTTCAATTTTGTTTAAGCAACAGAGAAATAAACTTCTAGTAGTTTGAACTACCTTTATTTTTAAGTTTTCCATCATGTGGAGCTCAACTAATTCTAATTTATTCATCATGAAAGCTAGTAGTATAATTTTATGCCAACAGCAAATGGTCAAAAAATTTTCAGTCATCTTTTGGTGGTTATTAGAGGGATCATAGTATTAGCTTAAAATCTGGTTGAAAGAGAGGTGAGTTCTGGCGCTAGTGCCACCACTGTTCAATAGGAATTAGGTAGTGTGGACACTGCAGCACGGGTAAGCAGGGCCTGTGTGTCAAGATGCATGTGGCTCTGGTCCTGTCTGTGCTGCTTCATTGCAGCCACCAGGACTAGCAAACCAAGCAAGCCACTGTGGGAGCTGCAGAGGCTCAGGGCCAGTTCATGTTGAGAATGATTCTGATCAAGCAGTGGCTATTCTTCAGAAGCATATCACATTATAAAAAATATCCCCAAACTGTTACCTCATCCTTGATCTGACTCATGATAGGATCAAGCTACCATTTGATGCTTTCTTTCAGAGGCTTATGGTGACCAAAGTATGCAACTTAAACAAAATGAGGTTAAATAGTTCAGTATATTTTATCTCTCTGGCCATATCCCCACTAATGATCACACCAATTAATCTTTGGGTAAAACCCACCGTGAAATATACAGCTCCTCTGAGCTACTCATTCATCTCAACTTCAGAGGTCTTTCTCTTTTCAATTGGACTTGGGGATAAACTTCCCAAGGGGCCTAATTTTGCCAACAGTCTACCTTCTCTCCAGATAACCTACGGAGTGACTGTGAAAGGATGAAAATGTACAGCAGAGAAAGCCTGTAGGACCCCAAGGCTACTAGGATGCCCCTGAGTGCTTTCCTAGGCAACGTAAATACTGCCAGTACAGATATTGTCAGACATGGAACTGGACTTCAGTCTACAATCCACCAACCTGACATGGACTGTCAGCTTGGCTCACTAATGGAGGCCAGGATGCAGGTGAGCATCTCGTACATCACCACAGAGCTCAGGACCACAAAGAAAGAAAACTCAGTTATTTCACCATGCAACATTGTACAATGGGACACCACCAAAGAGTTCCTGGACCACCCAAAACAGAAGCCAGGGGTCCTGGGCATAGGCTGTCCATCTCAATGTGACCAATCCATTTGGGTCAATGTTTTTAGTCTTCAGCAGATGATCTCTAAAGTCATGCAGAATAATAATATTGCTTTGGTTACCCTGACTAGCCCCAAGACCTAGTGTCAGTCTGGCAAGTGTACCTCCCCTAGGGCCACACATCACCCATGCCCCTGAGTCTGTCATAGCCTACTCAGCCGACCTTGCCATGGCACACTGTGGATGCTCTTCGTCACCTTGGTAATGTTGAAGGGGGATACTCTGAGGTGAGAGCAAGCTGGGAGTTTTGTCATCAGATGAGAAGCCTAGACATCCGTTAGCCCTTCCCAGCCCTTTCCAGCCTGCCAGGGCCAGTGGTTGCAACCAGAGACATGGACTGCAAAGAGTTCTCAAGAAGCAAAATCTCTAGCCAGATACCTGGTCCCAGACACTCTTGACTAGTCAGGTGTGGTTGTCTGATACTTATGGAGATGGGATCCTGATTACTTAACATCAATTCCTGACACATATAGAAAGGGACAACCTGGGGTTGTTTTGCAGCTTAGCACAAGGATGAGGAATCCTGGCTTATGATCATGAATGCAAGCAAATAACCTGTCCATAGAACTTGTTTGTTATGTCTAGTCTACATCCACTGTAGTTATAAGACAAGCTCAAGGGAGGCAGCCTGCCTGCCCTTCCCTGTTCATCCACTCTACTTGTATTCCCTTGGCCCAGCTTGTAAAACCAAATGGTTGAAATTGCTTTGTGCTATAAAAGCACATGCCCAGCACCAGCCAGGTCTCAAAATTACACCTGGATCCCACTCTTCTTGGAGCGAGACTTTGAAGGTGTCAGAGCCTTTTTCTGCCTCACCCTTGGCAGGCCGCTTTTCACCATTCTGTCTGCTTCCTGACTATATGAAAAATTTTAGCCAAAAATATCTTCCTCCAGTGCGTGTCTCAGCAGTCCAGAGTAATGTACTAGCATAACTGTGAACCATCCCTGAGGATTCCTCAGATGACTGATCCCAGAGAATCCTGACCTCATGAGTGACCTTTAGCAAGTACACTAAAGGGAGCTGCTTCCAAATTCATGCACCACAGAAAATAGGTGAGATAATTTTTTTTGTTTTAAACCATCAAATTTTGGAGAACTTTGTTAAGAAGCAATAGATAACTAGTAGATAATAGATGGCTGGCATATAAGGTGACTACTGAGAGCATCCAAGATAGTTCCCATAACCACAGGGCTTACACTGGGAGCCCAAGAGAATCTTGCAATGTGTCCTCCAATAAAGCATCTACACCATCAGTAACAAGCCTATCATATGTAGTTGCCAGGGTATTAAAGTTCTAAAAATTTTTTGAAATGGTATCACTTTGCACAAAGTGGGCCCTGACACATGAACTCCTCCTCAGCTCAAACACTGCTGGAGGGTAGGGAATGGGAGTTTTTGATTTCACAGCAGGAGAATCTCTATTATCACAACACACTCCTTAATTTACCTGGATTTCCAGAATCTGAAATTCAAGTTGAAATGTAACCATGTGGCAACTTCCTGATAGTCTGTGTCTCTGTTGAATTTTCTTTACATCTGTAAATCAGAAAAGCAAATATTTTGTTTGAAATAATAATCATCAAATACCTATTATTTAATGTTGTGCAAATAGCTGTAATACATATGTATTATAGCATATGTGTGAAAGTTTATGTTAGTATTTGTAACTGAAAATATCTGAAAAAATGTTTACCAAATTGATTACACCTTTGCAAAACGGGATTAAACACAACTTTTACTTTCTAGTTCTCAATTATACCAAAGAGTAAGAAATAGAAATATGCTAGTAAAACTATAGATAAGTTTGAATCATGATGTTAGATGTTTTTCATTTTTCCACATTATCTCGTTCTAGTTAAAGACGGTAAATTGAATGCATCTGTTAACCTGTTATCTCTCAAAGCTTTACTAAAATGATAGAAAAGTTTTTATAGATATAACATGAACATACTTATATGCACAAAATGACGTGTTCTTAAGTGTACAGCTCAATATATACGTATATATATTTTTTATCAATTATTTTGGTATCATTAATCTACAATTACATGTGCAAAATTATGGTTATTAAACTACCGCTTCATCAGGTCCCCCCCACCAACCCCATTATAGTCACTGTCCATCAGTGTAGTGAGATGCTATAGAATCACTACTTGTCTTCTCTGAGTTGTACAGCCCTCCCCGCGCCCCCTCAACATTACGTATGCTAATCGTAATGCCCCATTTTACCCCTTGTCCCTCACTTCCCACCCCTCCTCCTCATTTCCTTTCCCTTTGGTAACTATTAGTCCATTCTTGGGTTCTGTGAGTCTGCTGCTGTTTTGTTCCTTCGGTATTTTTCTATGTTCTTATACTCCACATATGAGTGAAATCATTTGATACTTCTCTTTTTCAGCTTGGCTTATCTCACTGAGCATAATACCCTCTAGCTCCATCCATGTTCTTGCAAATGGTAGGATTTG